>NJDD01001318.1:467309-487627 GCA_002245505.1 Calephelis nemesis
TGCGGCTGCCGGGGGGACTTTCTCCCCCCAGCACGCTTGGAGCGCTCCTCCTTCAGCGCGGGAGAAGGACCAGGCCGTAGCCATGCGTCTATGTGATGGTGATATAGTATGATGCTGAATGTGAAAGTGACCCAGCAGGTGGCGGGCTGGTCATCGTATGATTTTAAGTTGGTTCAAGTCCGACATAGCCTGCTGATCTGTAGCTAAAAAAAACTCAAAAAAATGGTTAGATTAGGTACCATTTTTTTACGACTCTCTTTAGGTTATAATGGATTTTTGTCGGATTTCAAAAATCTGTTGGCAATGTTCTCTATAAATTCTAAAATACATTGATATTTATTATTTAGTCCCAAATGTTCAGAACGTTAAAACATAAAAATTAAACATCCAATTATATCACAAATAATTTATTGCACTTTATGACTAGATTAAACATCTTTTAGGCAAAAAAGTTACTTCTTGTTAGGCAAAAAAGGTAGTTAAATAATTAAATGTTATTACAAACAATTTTATAAATATATAAGCTATAAATAATAATTATTATGTTAGCAAAGCAAAACATTAGGGTTTACTTAAGCTATGACTAGATATATTATTGGACAAGCCAAGCCTACAAATTGAATTTGAATTGAAATTGAAACTTACAAAGTAGGTCCTTAGTTGATTTTAGCAAAAAATTTACGTGCTTGATACAGAGGAGAAACTATGAAAATTTTCCTAACTCCAAAAGTGTGAACATCACTAAAAATAAAATAAAAGTTTTGTCATCTCAATCTAAAAGTACATTTTGTTATGACTTTTAATGTATAAAAACAAAATATTTTAGGCTTCGAGTAGTCGAGAAAGCAGTTCTCTCTTTTCTAGTTTTAGTAGTTATCTCACTTTTGTAGGATACATATAGACTAAGATAGGTTTCATGTTCTACAGTATCTTCACGCCTACATCCCCGAAGAGGTAGGCAGAGGCACAACTAGGGCCCCCACGACTAGCGGAAGACACTGAGATTTTGGGTTCTTTAATTATTTTTCAATAATAATAATAATTAATGTTCTATTGAGTTGTCTTTAATCTCTTAGCTTAGAGATGGCCTGTCCAATTATTTATTCGCATAAAGATTTTAGGTTCATCTTTGTCAGGTAAAATATCAACCATCCACAGGTGGTCCTACATAAACCATAGAAACTTCAGTGTTACCATAAACCGCAGATACTGTAGGATATAGTTTCTTCTTCATGGGAAGTCCTGAAAAAAATATATAATATATATTATATATATATTTATTATAGTTTTATTATGTTATGATCACTACATAGTATAAAACAAAGTTGCTTCCTCTGTTCCTATTATGTCCCTTTTAATGCTTTAAAACTATGCAACGGATTTTGATGCATTTTTTTTAAATAGATAAAGTGATTGATGAGTAAGGTTTATATTATGTATATTTCATAACCATGCGAAGCCAGGGCGGGCCGCTAGTAATATTATAAGTCCCATAGAAAAAAATACAATAAAATAATTTTATCAATGACTTGAATAATAGGTCTAATTCTTCAGCTACAGGACAGGAAAACAACTAGCTATGATGTCTATACTCTATATGTTGACTTTCCACTGGGAGAGCCATGTGCTGTCTTATAACATATAATATTATAAATGCGAATGTTTGTATGTTTGTTTGATACTCCTTCAGACAAAAATTGCTGAACCGATTTTCATGAAATTTTTCACACACACACAGAGTAACTTGGATTAACACAGGACAGTTGTCATCCCGAAAAAATGTTCCTGTGGGACGATTAACCCCAAAGGCAACAGCTAGTAACATATAAATAATGAATAAATAAATTATAATCTACTTATTAAATTAAAATCACTTCAATATTTAATGATAATTCATTACAGTTGAAAAATAATTATTCATGAATAAGATATTATGTATATAATTACCTTTAAATGCTACTCCTAGAAATTCATAATTCCTTTCAAATGATAGTGTACGTGATTCACAATCTAAAATAACTCTTATTCTTTCTCCTACCTGCAAGAAGTTACAATATTAATTAATATTATCATGATGGCTTTCATAACTTTGCTAGTGTAGCATTAAATAACTACTGTTTTTTTACAACCTGCACAAATTAACTGTGCACCTCCCGTTGTGATTGTCATTTTAAATCTTTTTTCATTTATCATTTTTTTATGTTAATAAAAGGACGGTCTGATAATGGTGACAAAAATGATATAGCTACTCAGCGCTTTCGTAGAATGTGCGGGGGACATAGGGAAGCGGACATTGCAGTGGAGTGCACATTTGAAATGTACCAGTTGAATTAAATTTACCTAACAGATTTTAATTTTTTTAAACATATGACTGGGATTTTAATGGGCTTCTTGTTTCAGAATTTGTAAGAATATGAAAAATATGAACAAAATTGGTCTATTTATTTCCAGCCAGGCAGTTACAAGTTCCGAAAAAAAAAAATTTTTAGAATCATTTGTCAGTAAGGATGTATATCACTCAATATAAAATAACAATTTACAAATTATGTTAAATGTTTAATTTTAAGCACTATTTCATTTCAGTAGATGTACATGCCTGCGGTCAGACATGTTCACCAGAACTTGCTACTATAGGTCTGTGTATTATGTTTGCTAGTATAGAACCATCAAAGTAGTCTCACCTATAGTAGAAAATTCCAGTAGACATGTCTGCATATATGCCTATGTGCATATCCACCAAGTGAATACCCTACTTTAGAAGAATAACAATAATAATGGATACAATTGAAGAGTTGAGTTCGAGAATGGTTTAACTAACAAATATGTGATTTGTCACAAATAACATTTTAACATTGGCAGCATTATTTTCAATTCTACTAAAGAAAATCACCACAAACATGGCGCTTGTTAAAAGTTAAGAGTTATTGGCGATGTGATCTATTTTTATATTAGAACTGAGATAATCATGATATTTTATGTAGGTTTAATTACGATTGAATATTTTTGGTACTAACGATCTCGACATCAGTGTCAGTTAAACCATTTTAAGACTGAATATCTCGAGATATAATGCGATTCTTGTTATTTTGCAAAGGGCATTAGATAGATTATTTTTTTGTGAATTCAACTATACCAATAACTAATTTTTGAACTCAACCCTTCAATTATTTGTCACAAATTTTAAGTATAGTAATTTTGAGTATAGATACTCTATGACTTAATGACAGGCATAGCCTATATCCCAGGGATAATACATATGTAATACACAAAGTCCAAATTTTCAGGCTGAGCACTCTGCTCGGCCCACAGAGCCCGGTGAAGTTGTAAAAACCCCGAAATTGATAACACATTAGTCATTTTCAAAAACCTAAAAAAACTCAAGATGAAAACAAATCTATACAGTATTTTTTTAATAATGGAAACAGCTAATATCAATGTTAGGTTACCTGATATTTTGGACAATTGTTCAACAAAGGGTAAAAACCCTGGGTATCCCCATTATGCAGCAAATGATTATCTACTAAATTCCATCCCCAGCTTTGTTCATCGGAGCCTAGTAATCCCACATAACCTTGACATTGTAGAGGTGCCTCTTTAGTAGAAATACCCACTACTGCAACAGTTCCTAGAGGACCTTCCCATATAACTTCCCAACAGTGGCGCCCATTGTAAAATCCAATTTTAGCTCTACATGCATCTGTGCTTTGGGCTACTGGATTTCTTGAACAAAAATAAATAAATGAGCTAATATAATAGTCAATAAAAAAGTAAAAAAAATATAGTAAGTGGACTACAGTTGCTGCAATAATTAAAACACTGACAAACTGAAAGACACGAAATATTGTATTATGAAAATATTTCTTTCAGCTCACCCAAAAGAAAATGGTGTAATTTGAAAATCTTTAGCATACTTTTTTAGTATATACTAGCTGCCCGCTCTCGCTTCGCTTCGAATAAAAGTCCTGCTTAATATTATAATTAATGTAAAAGTTTGTGAGAATGTCTGGATGTCAGGATGTCAGTATGGATGTTTATTACTCTTTCACACAAAAACTACTGAACCGATTACGATGAAATTTCGTATGTTGGTAGCTGAAGACCCAGAATAACATATAGGTAGGCTACTTTTATCTCGGAGTTCCCGCGGGATTGGGACTTATGCGGGTGAAAACGCGGGGCGCAGCTTTGCTACGCTTCAATGATGTTTAATTTTGCACCCTCACTGTTGCCACTCATTAGTAATTAGTTTCTTTCTGATAGTGTAAAAGGCAATTTTGATCTAAATTACATGCATAACGTATCTAACAGATTTATTTGATTAAGGGTTAATATTGTATTGTTAAAAATATATTCTTAAGTAACCCTTCATTTTACTGTTTTAAGTAAACGCAAGAAACGGTTATTGTGGGTTATTCTTTAAATATAGACGTATACTATCACTTACATTTTTTGATATCTATCAAAGAGAAAAAATCACAGCATACTTTATTTTGTTAAAACTCAAAAAGTTTTGGCAGCATTGTCGAGGAAAGCTCCTGATTGGCATATTTTTTGCCGACATATTGAACTAATATCGTTGGTTTGTACAAAACATAGACTTACTATACACTAAAACCTTCATCAAGAATTGTTCTATCTATTGTTGAAAACCGAATGAAAATCTGTTCAGTGCTTTTCGAGTAAATCGCGAATAGACAGACAGACGCGGCGGGGGATTTTGTTTTATAATATATATATTGAATATTGATAAATTACACGTCACTGTGTTTGGTCGCTATGAAATCCTAAACAACTAAATCAATTTTAATTAAATTTGAACAACGTATGCAGTTTGATCGAACTTAAAAGATACCATCATCAAAAAATTACCATCCAAGCGAAGCTGGGCCAGGCAGCTAATATACGATACATTTGTGTAAAAAACTAGTCAACTACTAGGGAAAACTTTCATATAGTAACTAATGTCAAATACTTGGATTATTTTTATTATCTTCACCCCCATATACCCGAAGAGGTAAGTAGAAGCCCTACTCATAACTAACTGAAGGCACTTAGCCATCACATTCTTAGTGATAATACCCTCTTCTTACAGTGCGGTATGTGCATAAATATCCTGTATTTCCGAAGAGGCAGGTAGAGGTACAACCAGGACACCAACGTTAGCTGAGAGACACTCAGTCCCACAATTTAATAGTTAGCAAGCCTATTGCCCACTGGACACACCCACACTCGGCCAACTTTTTTTTTTAGAAAATTTGAAAACATAGTATTTTGCTATATCTGCTATTACCAGTCTGCTATGACCCAGAGGTGATTTTTATTTATTTAACATTATATCAAAATTCACAGATTTGACATTAAATGCAACATGCAATGAAATAAACCATTACCACCTTTGGTGTTTCTAGGCGGCGTGAATTTCTTACCATCAGGAAATCTGTCTGCTTGTTTGCCTTCCAATATCAAAAAAAAAAACACTTGTTTGTAGTTGCAATAAACATTCAGGCATTGTGACTCAGACACATGTTTTAATGATTTGTAAACAAATTAGTTCAGAAATACTAAAAGTGACAACTTAAGATTATGCTTAGTATCTTCATGCCCAAATCCATGAAAGGGTAGGCAGAGGCACAAAGCATCCACGACTAGCCAAAGACAATCCCACAATGTGATAGGTGGTAAGCCTATCGCCAACCGGGTGCATATCCAATCTCGAGCAATTTTTTTTTAAATTAGATAATGAAAAATACCACATTTTCTTTTTGTTGCCCGACCCGGGATTCGAACCCAAGACCTCATGAAGTCAAGTCCAACACTTAGAACTAGACCATAGAGGCGACCAAATCATAATAATTATACTTATACGTAGTGCTACTTAATTACTTAAATCAAATTATAATTATACTTAGAGATCTAAATATTAACAAATTTTGTATATTAGTACCTGTGTAAAGTAAACCCATTAGGTTTAATATAAATATTTCTAGAACAATCATATGGGTTCCAAGCATGATAAAAAGCTCTTAATTTTGATTTATATGTCTGCAAATTAGACAATAAGTCAGATTTCATTACTTCTTCAGCCAACTTCCTCATGCAGTGCCATCTCCAAATTTCGTTGTCTTCATCACTTAAAATCTTACACCAACTTTGACAAACCAGTGCACAATTTTTAAGATCACTTATATTTAAATATGAAAATATGTTTTCCAAAACATGATCAGGAATATATTCGTCTTCATAACCATTATCATACATATTTATAAGTTTGGAATGATTTTTATAGTATCATAAAATTACCTATTCTTAAATCATTGCTGTACTTAGAGAAATTTCAAAACTACTTTTTTAATCACAATTAACACGACAAATTTATAGTACATACCAATTGCGTACTAACTAAATACTATTGTTTATAAATAATTTCTTCGATTGAATGATATTGGTTCTATAAATACTTCTGCAATAAAGTTGAAAGTTGCTTATATTACGTTCAAATTATAGGTAGGTTTGCACTCAGATAATATAATTTTTTTTCGAAGTAGTACAGTAGGTATATAGGTAGTTAATATATATAATAATTCATACAAGTTTATATCAAACAACAACAATCACAATCTATAGCAAACCATTATTGTTCAATGAATACACTAATCGATTTATCTGATAATATTTCAAAACAATGTAATTTCATATCTACGTAATTAATATTATTAATATTGTAAGCAATAAATGGTTATTTATGTAAATAAACATTTATTGTGTATGTACACAGTTTCAAATTAAACCAAAAAAATCACAAACAGTAACAACAAAATTGAAAATACACCAAAATCCAAAGAAAGAGTATACTAATATCAAAGAGAATAATATAATCACTACGTTTTAAGAGACGGGACTTAGTGCTTTAAAAAAACAACCAATTTACATCGCACTATGTTACCAACTAAACGTCACGTAAATGTCAGTTTTGACGAAATTACGAATCTCACAGATAAAATACAGCTGCTGGGCAATAATATATTCATTTTTATCGATATCGATAAAATTTAGGCCATAGTACTGGTGGTATGTATAAATTAAGCTAATTCAAATTTATTGTATCCCTAATAGATCTGATCAGTATTCACATTTAAATCCAACGTATACTGGATAGTAATTAATTAAATTAAAATAAATCAATAAATTTGAAATAGTTAACAACTGCCACGTTGGACAAATATGAATACAAAAGGAAAATAAAAGACTTTTTACCGTGCATATTTTTATATTAACAAAGAAATAAAGATATACTGACTATTATAATATGTTTATTGGTTCACTTATGTACATTTGATAAAATTATTAATTGTAAGTGTAATAAATTGTAAAGTGTAAAGATTTTTAATTTAGTTTCCTTAATGTATATATAAATTTGTCCGGTGTTGGCCTGGGATATTTAAATATAACAGGTTGTCATTCTGCTAAGCATATTAAACCCATAAAAGGTGAACATAAGCTTAAAATCTGAAAGTTTACAAAATCTCTAGTCCTCTTATTAAAAAATGTGAACTAACGTACTCTAAGCCTGAACCTTGAATTATCATTTTTATTACACTGTTATAGAGACTATAATATAAACTTAATTTACCATGTTATTAATTTGCTTGAGTGAACCTTACCCATTCCTGTCGCAATAATGTGAGTAACACTGTTGTGTTTCAGTCTAAAAGGTGGAGTAGCCTTTTACAACAGGACAGTGAAGCAATTATACCTAAAGCTACATTTGTTTTTTAACATCAGAAAGGATTTGTGCTTGTTCACTCTCTAATGCTAAAAAAAGCTGTGCAACAAAACATGTTTGTTTTCTTTTAGGTGGTTGTAAAAATGTTTTGACACTTAGTCCCTGATTCGATAACTTTAAGCTTGGTTCATAATTTCCTGTAAAAAAATTAAGATAAAAAACCAAATTGCAAAATTATAAGGTCAAAAATTATTGTTTTGAAGAAAATAATAATATATCCACAGACTACTTAGAGATACTACAATATATCTTAACAAATTACAGGGCAAGAAGAGCCCCCTTGCGGAAAAATTGAATCATGTTAACACTAACGCTCCAACGTTGTTTTGCTGGAAATAATTTATCGTTGCTTATGCCTACCAAAGAGAATATAATCACTACGTTTTAATGCCTACTTTTGTTGTTGTATAGTGATTTAAAGTAAGCAAACAAAATATCTGATGAGTCTGAACCCCCTACAGGAGTACAGCAGTACTTTAAAGGATCGGAACGCGGCCACTCACTGAGAAGATCCAGTAAAAGAAACTTAGTAGTATTGTATTTTTTTAAAATCTTAATTACATTTATAACTTTTAGAGCGTCTTTCACCATCTTAAAGTAAAGCTCCATGTAAGCTACTCGTCAATTAATGAGACGTAATCCACTATCGCATTTCATTATATCCGAGTAGCGTTAACCACAACATAAACTGGCCCGTAACTAACTTACAACTTTGAGTGCCAAGTAATGTGTTTATTCTTTATTATTTAGTAATCGTCACGTCCTTTCCCCATCTGCTTATCAGATGTCCTGTGCGTAGTTTTTATTACCTTTGTTGATTATTTTGAAAAAAA
The DNA here is from genome assembly GCA_002245505.1 of Calephelis nemesis. Classification (NCBI taxonomy): domain Eukaryota; kingdom Metazoa; phylum Arthropoda; class Insecta; order Lepidoptera; family Riodinidae; genus Calephelis; species Calephelis nemesis. The sequence goes on from NJDD01001318.1 coordinate 475,926, forward strand.
GGGTATATGCTTATTACTCTTTGGTTGAGTACATTGAATTACAATTGGAAGAATTGGAACAAGTTTTAATACAACGAATTCCCGGATTTGACCGATCTTGGCTGTCCTCCGAACCTGGCATTAAACTGATTTTCTCTTTAATGTTATTTTTTTTCCATATAGTGCGTCAGTTTGTTTTATTAACAATCATATCACATCATATTTTCAAACTCGTTAATACGTCACATACCTCCATTGTTAAATTTGCACTTCTTTCTCTTTTTACAGGGTGAATGACATTTTTTTATAAAATGGCAAATTATTGTAAATCGTATCGCCTCTATGGTGTAGCAGTCAGGCATTGGGTTTGACTTCTTGAGGTCCCGTGTCCGATCCTCGTGTCAGACAACAAAAAAATACAAAATTGCGTATTTTTAATTTTCTAACAAAGATAGCGATTAGCGTTGCCCGGGAATGGATATGTGCCCGGTTGGCGATAGGCTTACCACCTATAGCATTGTAAGAATTAAGTGCCTTCGGCTAGTCCCTGGTTGTACCTCTGCCTCTCTCTTCGAGGATATAATGGCGTGAATATACTTTTTTAAAAAGTACTAGTATTTAAAATAAATATTAATGAATTAAATAAAGTAATCAGGGCTGTACAAAATTAAAACGTACGGGTGAAGTTTCATTCATAAATTAAAAAATACACACGTCGCGGCGCGCATTTTCGTATGTCAAAATCTAGTCAAATCTTTTGACATCTGACATTTTTGACAGTAATAGCAATAGTATTGGTGGGAAAAATCATTCCTTTCGTACACTCATTCGGTTATTCACCAGTTATGTAGCGAGTTGTTAATTGACACTTTGCTTTCATTGGTGAAACTGAAGCAAATTACTCGAAGGTTTTATTAGCGGAGTAGCTATGAGCGGCAAGTTATTAATCGACTCTTTACTTGAGGATGGTGAAAGAGGCCCTTAAAGATTAGTATGAGGAGCAATCAATCCCAAGCATTTCTGTCTTCTAAATACATTAAGCTACCTTCGAAGTGTTTTTCATGCAGTGCCTACTGCCTCCTTTTTTGCGCTGTCGGTTAAAATGACATCTAGTATTATTTCTGACAAATTTAGGGTTGCAGCATCAAACAAATTTTGTTTGTTTTTTTTTTGAAAAATCGACATCCCCGTGTTGGTCCGGGCTCGATTGCAGAATAGACCATCTGCCTTCCTGTGCCAGGAAGCTCGTAAAAGGTGAATATAGGCTTATCGTCACTAACACCGTGACATCTGACTATTTATTTTATTTTATTTATTTTATTTTTATTTGATAGGAAAATCTACTGCTATAGTTCAAGAAAATTAGAAATATAAATTAATAACAGTCAGCCAATTACAGATTTTCACAACTAGATGCAAAGTAGGTACATAAAGAAGCTATAACACCAATACGAACAACTAAATTACAATAATAACTACATGAAAAGAATATGATATGCATATTCAAGTACATACTAATTTATACTAACTATTGAAAAACATGTTGCATAGTAATCTCCTTGCCGATTTAAAATCAGTATTAAATAAGTCTAAATCAACTCCAGATTTTACCAAATGATTAAATTTATTGCTCGCACGCCACATAAATGAGTTTTGCTTGTAATTATTGGAAACTAACGGAAGATATAATATTTCATTTTGACGTAGGGACCTAGTGGGAACCCTGAGTGATAATTTTGTCAATAGGCTGGGAGAGTCAATGGTGCCCGAAGCTATTTTTAATAAATATGTAAGGTCAGCAACTTCACGCCTTTTTACCAATGGAAGCAGATGATGCTTTCTGCTCATCAGATCTATAACTATATTTTAAGCGTTTACATATGAACCTTATAAATTTTCTCTAAAGCGATTCAATACGATTTATATACGTAGCATAACAAGGGTTCCATAATTGTGAAGCGTATTCTAATTTACTACGTACGAATGTACAGTACAAAATCTTAAGTGTTTTAACATCGTTAAAATCTGATGAGAGGCGCATCACAAAACCTAATGCCTTATAAGCCTTAGAGATGACTTCATCAATGTGAGTTTTAAATAACAATTTGGAATCATGGAAAACGCCCAGGTCGCGAACTACAGAATTTCTATTTAAATTGACTCCCTAAATGTGATAATCAAAAAGAATAGGGTAACGCTTTCGCGAAAATGTTAAAATACTACACTTAGTGGGATTTAAATCGAGGCAGTTGTTGATACAATATTCTTCAAGATAAAGAAGATCAGATTGAAGTGCAATTGCATCTTCATATGATGTGATGACTAGGTGGTAATTTCGAAATGACTCGCCCGGAGTGGACTGCCTTAGGAATCTATCAGGAAGTTCGTCTGCTTGTTTGCCTTTTGATGCCATAAAATAAATAAATAAAATTATCAAACGTTTTAAAAAATCGGTATCTAAGTGCAGCACTTTACATAAAAATCAGCCCCCAGGTATATATTTGCAAACTTGACATAAAACGTAGTGATTATATTCTACTTAGAGGTCAATGGGCGTGTTCAGTCGAAGTAAGTACTTACAAAATTTTGTAAGTCACTTACAATGCTTACAAAATTTTCGGCCGGGACACAAAATAAGTGCTAACGCAGTAAGTATGGCTTAATATACGACGCCATTTTGCTTATTGTTTATGTACGGGATATGACATAAACCGGTGTTTTGTGTTATGTCAAGCCAGTAAGTCTGTCCTCGCCGAAAAGTGCTACAGTCAGCTTGTAAGACTTTAATTTTTTTTATGCTTACTGGCTTACTAAGTTTAGTAAGTACTTAATTCGGCCGAACACGCCCAATGATATTCTCTTTGACTTGACATTTACATCTGTCAATTCAGTCTGCTCTGTCCTTTGAGTTTAAAAAACAGGCTTATAGTTATTAGAATAGCATTATTTTGGTATAATTAGTATGTGAATATGTACCATTGTTATTTACATAATAAATTTTTCAGTATTTATTTATAATCTGCGGGCTTCCCTAATTAAATATTAAGAGTTGACCCTCAAAATTAAAGAAACTGTCCATAAAGGAACTCGAAAGTCAAGAAACAGAGTTTAGATTGGAGGTAAAAAATAAATAAAATGCCTTCTCTTGAGAAAAAGGTTTCCGATGATGATGAAGACTATATTATAATGCGAGCGAAGGAGGCTCAAAAATCTAACTTACATTTAGCTAAAGCCTGGATGCTCACAGCCAAAACATTGTTTCCATCCAACTTCAAAATTCAATTGGAAGCATATTTGATGGAAAAACAATCAGGAAATGTACAAGAGGCTGCTGAATGTTTTAGCTCGTTGATGATGTCAAGACAAAATATTGCCGACTTATTACCAGAAATAACTGCTATAGCTAATGCTCTCAAATCAAATGAACCATGTTTTTTAAGTCAGATGTTTGATAATATTTCACCTGATATACAACTAACTATCCTAAAAACGAGTGTCGAAAATAGTGATGATACTATGGAACATTGTCGCTTACTACTTTTATTGCTGAAGAAATTTCCACAACTAGGTGTGGACAGTCTAGTTAAAATGCTTATAAACACAGAAAAATTCTTCTACGATAATCGTTACGCCCGTTTGTTAGTGGTAGAAACATTACCATTGCTGAGTTCACTAGAGTCACCGAGGTTACTCCAACGGCTACTTGTTAAGGCTATAGATTTTTATAACTCATATGTGTATGAGGAAAGTGAACATGACATTTCAGATCCATGGCAAAGATTGTATGGTGTACTGGATTTATTAGGAAGACAATTAGGATGGGATTCATATATAGTTAACTACAACAACAGTCTGAATAGAGAATCATATTTTCAAAAGTTATTAGCTTTAAGAAATTGTGAAGATTGTAGGCAACTTCTCTATTGTGGTGTTACTTTTTTCTTAAGGTCTCTCTATGAACACAAATCATTAAAAGGTAATCATATTCTGGTAGAATCATTATCAGATCCAGAAGCACCTCCTACGAAAAGAAAGAAAGGTGACATAGAAGTGACAGGTGTCTCCTCTCACCAATTTCAAGCAGCTGCTAACTGTTGGGAGCTTTTACATAGCAATGAAGTAATATCACGTGAGTTTATAAAATTAACATCTCAACTCCAAGTAAAACCTTGGTTAGACGGCTTTACTGAAGAATTGGCATTGTATAGAGGAAGGTATGACGAAGCAATACCGGCTTCAGCATTGTCAGCCAATAATCTAATTGCTACTACAATTAAAGCTTCTATTAATTATTTTCAACACAATTTCTCTGCTTGCATTGAAAATATTATGGCAGCTTTGCAACAATTGCCTAATACGGAAGGAACTTTAGAGACAGAGCTTATTGTTGGAGGTAAACACAGGCATTTACATTATCTACCTCTCACCAAAGTAGCCTTAATGCATTACTTTTGTACCTTACTTATAAGGATTCTGATGAGCGTGGGAAACAACACAGACTTAACTTATGGTCATATACTAGTGTTAATGCAACTAGGTTGGCCACAGGAGGAATCAATATTCCTCCAAATTATGGACACTATTAAACAAAAGGGTATTTTCCATTACCATCTCTTTTCTACTTACATTATACACATAGATATACTTGAAGAACTTAGCTTTATTTGGAATGAACATGGAAAAAATGTTGCTTTGGATATCTTACCTAACTCCCAGCAGCATTTAGGACAGAGAAGGATAGGGACCCGAGGAGCAGACAAAGGTGTAAAAGAAGATTTTAAACAAGCCATGAAAGCTCAGGTGCTGAGAAGTAATGAGTCGATTCTTAACCTAATAATTCAATTTATTACTTCAGAAAGATCTTATTTTCTTCAAACATTGTAATAAAAACGTTTAGATAAAAATGTCATTTTATTGTATGTTTCAAATAAATGTAAATCTTATACAGTACATCATACCCAAGAATAATATAATCTTTAGTTTAAAATTAATTACATTACACTCTTGTTGGCCTAGGTGACATACAACAGTATAATTATATTATTTTATAAACTGATGTTATGACTTAAGAAAAATATACCTTTACGCTCAAGGAAGTAATCTTAGAACACTACTATTTATTTAACTTTATAAATGAAATCAATGCTTTAAATTTATTTACACTTTTTAACCTTAAAAAATGTCACGTCAATCAGAGCTTTTAGTAAATATGCGACATTGGGAATGCATAAAAAAGCATAAAAAGGTTTAATGACTTGTATTATTGAAAGAACTTTTAACGACAACAATGAAATTATAGAATATGTATAATAATATTTAAAAAAAATTTAAAAGCTTGTAATATAGCAAAGTCCAGGTACTTATTAAATATATTGTTAAACAATCTACAAATAAAGGCCACTTGGAATATTGTTAATTGTGAAATTAGGAAACGTAGAATTTAATTAAATAGAGGTGAAATGGCATTAATTAATTGAAAAGACAAACAAGCAGACGGATTTCCTGATGGTAAGAAACTCACGCCGCCTAGGTCTCTAGGTTGGTGTCTACCAAAGATGGTAATAGTGCGTTACCAACCTGAATCCGGTATGTTAGGCCTTGAGCAACAACATTCAGATAGCTACAAAAAAGTTGTCAGCAATGTCCCAGCGGAATCAGTTCTTGATAAAATAACTCCCTAATGGCTGGATCTCTTATTTACCATACACAATTACACGACGTCATACACAAATTATCTGTATAACTCAAATTATGCAGTTTGACCTTTTTCCGCTGGGGCAACGCACACCACCTCAACGACAGGCACTGACGTTATAGCGGCAGGAATAGGTAAGGCGGTGCTTTTCTGTCGAAATCAATACTATTATTATTTTTTTTACAAAAAAGTGCCATAAGGGCAATTTATAACTTAGGCCTGAAAGATAGCACCCATTAGGGCGGGCCAGAACTTGGCGCATTGCAGCGCAATAATCCGCCTAGATCGCTTTCATACATTATGTATGGAGCAACGCCCACTGTGCCGGGGCACATCGGCGATTTCCGCGAAGAACCCAGCGCGCAACCCCCTTTGTGACCTACAGTGACCAAAGATCACGATATCACTATTAAGAACAGAGCACGCATGACATTTTAACGATAAAGTTTCGTATGACAACCACCAGAGGCACCACTTTTCATACTTAACGATTCATATGACAACTATTAGATGGCGCCACTTTCCGTACTTGACGATTTTAACGTCGAATGGCCTCTCTTTTTGTTTCCTCTACTCTGGTACTGATTAACAAAAATCCGCCGATGCGATGCGATCCGGTCCGACACGCTCCGCCCCGTCAACAGTGGGCGCTATCCTTAAGAGTTTCCCTGAGAGAAATGTACAAAGAAACTAAAATTATATGGTCACAGTGCATATTTGAAAGTTTAGTATATGTTTACAGAAATACAAGTTCATTTAAATGAAGTTCTGATCCATACTATACTGTTAATACAAGGAATAATAACAATATTATATTCATGTGTCTCGTCACGTGTCCCATCTTTACAGAGTAAGCCATTCTTTCAATGTTTACATTTTTACAATAAGCTTCCCAATAAAGACCTTACAATAATATACTTGATATTTTCCAGTGTGGTCATACAAAAAATTCGGTAATACATTTACAAGCTTCCTTCATATGAACCGACAGCTAGTAATAAGTTACGCCTTGTAAAGTGTAGACTTCGAATGGGTGAGTTTTTCGTTGCATAGGAACGCAACAAGAGTTTATCTTCTTTGACTGTGGAGCTATTAGCTCCATTCTCTTCTGTTGTGCTTTCTTCGGTTATTGCACTGAAATCCCAAAGTTTAATTGTGCAGTCCAAAGAGCCTGGAAAAAAAAAGTTTAGCCTTATCAAGTAAGTATACGTTATGGCTTTAAATATGTTAGATACATACATATCTTCAAGGTAAGACCCTTACGTGGAAGGGACAATCGCAAACCAAATCTCACAGTATGAAGAGTAGTCTAGCTTCCTATACATTCATTATTATTTTCATAAAAACACCAATTTCGGAGACTCTTGACACCACCCTCGGATAATACTGGAGCGATATTTATTTTATAATATTGGAAGGCAAACAAGCAGACGGATTTCCTGATGGTAAGAAATTCACGCCGTCTAGACACACTAAAGGTGGTCATGGTGCGTAGCCAACCTGAGGCCGGGATGTTAGGCCTCGAGCAAAAGTAAGTGATATGATGGAAAAATGTTTTTAAATTTGTATCACTATCATTCTTTTATTTTAACACACTTTCTTTCAATCTCACTCTTTCTCGGATCTCGACGTTACGAACGTGTTCATTGAACATTACACCACAGATTTTCCGTAGCGCTCTCATTTTGAACGTATTTATGCGTAAAGCGAGTCTAAGAACTTTGACTCAAAGCATTGCTTTGAAATAGCTTACTTAGCGCTATATTCACACTACGCTCAATATTGTAAGTACTAACTTTAATTTATTGTTGTCAATAAAAGCGACCTCTTTTCTTCCTCTAATATCTTTTCCAGGGTTAAGAAATATTACATTATCGTCCCGGGTTCGGTAACAAAAATAACCGCTAGACCACACAGGCGACTGTTATTTATTGAACACTAGCTGCCCCAGCGAACTTCGTCCCGCCAACATTCGGATAAAAACTATCCTATCTTTAAGATGGACCAAACTATAGATATATGTAAAATTTTATCGAAATCGGTCCAGTTGTTTTGGAGTTTATTGGCAACATACATCGTGACACAAGATTTTTATTTTAATAAGATGTAAAAATTTAATCTACATATTAATACGTGATGCCGAAACTTTGGACCCCTTTTTACGAATATTGCGCGAATGGAGGAGTATGAAATTTGGCACACTTATAGTTTAATTGTAGGAGAAGTGCAGTACCCAAATATTTTTCAATAGTAATGCTAATAAAGTACATTAAATTAAATCAATAAATAAAACATTACCCACACTACAATGCATTTGACACACACAAAAAATATATTGATGATAACGATAAAAGATCACAGATGGTGAACTAAAAAGTTTGGCAACAAAGTAGTTGGTCTTGAGAAACGAAGATGGCGTTCTTATCAACAAGATATTAAAATTTATTATGGTCGAATTTCGACCAATGGGCGACCACTAGTAATAATTATAACACTGACATGTTTCAAAATTAGGGATGGTTTAGTAGAGTAGGGCGTTTGAGTGGTTCACCTCTGAAGTTCTTTCTATAGTCTGGCGCAGTAACTGGCCATTTCCCAGTTTTGAACGGATGCATGGATATCGATGAGAACTTTTTTGTTCGTAATGCTGAGGTGATCAAGGCGGTTCTTAGCTAAGACATAGACATGTAACATTACATTTAGATTTTGGTGGGGGTTAGTTTTTTTTTATTTTTGTATGTTTGTTTGTTATGCCTTCACACAAAAACTGCTGAACCGATTTTCATGAAATTTGACATACACATACCGTCTTATTAATAAACATTGAGTAAAGTACTCCAAGGCTAATCCTCGTATTATAGTCTTTATTGCAATATGATTGCAGAGAACAATGTCAACTTAATTTTACTCCTATGTTAGTCCGTGTTTATTAATAAGACAGATAGAACTAGTAACTTAGATGAACACATAGGGTAGTTTTTATTTCCAAAAAATGTTCCTGTGGGACCGGAAAATTAAAGACCATACCTGAGGCTAAGATAGTTCCATCACGACTGAACGCTAGGGTGTGCACCGGCGAGGAATGCATGGGTGGTAGAGATGCTGTGGGCAACCCAGTAGACAGATCCCATACCACAATTTCACCAGCACCACCACCAGAAGCTATCCACCTTCCGCAAACCGAAAAGGCGAGTGTGTATGGTGTTGACTAAAAATAAAACAACATTGGTATAGTAGACATAGACATAGAAATCATTTATTACCAGAAATTATACATAATTAATACACGATATAAAGAAAACAAACAAAATGTAGTTCTACTATTTAAATTAAGCGCTTCGGCTTGACACTTTTTACACTATATACTTTTATTTTTAAATTGGCTGACCTAATCTAAATTTAAGCGAAATGATTAATTATGTAATAACAACTCTATATAGATATCTTTAAAATACATTCGGATTTCCGGAGATTGACGAATATAGCCGAAGAGCATAATTTAAATAGTGGTACTAAACTTTATTCTTGCTTCTTTTAACAAATTCGTTGAGAAATGCGAAACACTTAACCACGCCAATAATTATTGGGACTCTGTTTCGTTGACGTGTTCCGGTTCGGAGAGTAAGATAGCCGGTATAGTTACGTCTGCTCGAGGCCTAACATCCCGACCTCAGGTTGGCAAAGAACCATTACCACCTGTGATGTCTCTAGGCGGCGTAAATTTCTTACCGTCAGCAAATCCGTCTGCTTATTTGCCTTCCAATATCATAAAAAACGACATGGACTGATTACATAATTGTTGTTTGTAATATATAATTAATCTTGTAATAAATAAAGGGCTAAATAAATGTCCCTGGACAAGTTACATAGATTGAATCTAACCCCAAAGTAAGCAAATTATATGCTTGTGTTACTCAAAGATCCTAATACATAGAAATACTTAAATAGGAAATACAATGTGGTGGAGTATGTTGGTATGTTTAAATATTTAAATAAGTATTCTTACATAACACACATATTTCGCAAAATACATTATTTTCATATAATTTATGATATAGTCTACATTTCTATTTCACTCCAGACAGGATTTGAACCAGTAACCTATCGTCTCAAGCCAACGAATGCTCTAACCATTTGAGCTACTGAGGATTTAGGTCCCGTGCCTAAATTTTTATGGCCTTTCTTACCCGTTAACGCGTGTTTTTTCTTTCTTTAAAATTTATAGAAATGTAACCCCAGCACTAAAGTGCAAATGCTAAAATAAAAATACCTTAATAGTTTACATTTTTGAGTCTGGGTGTGTACGGGCTTTCGCAAGCTTCCTACAGACTTTTGATGATGATACTTGATATATAAGAAATTTAATAAAAATGCTTAATCTTAAAACTTTTAAAGAATGATATAATTACACACTTTTGCTTATATTTAAAACTATGATTAAATTATTTTAAAATTATTGATTATTATTTTTAATGATTGATGATAGCACGCGACTGATTTAATGATTTATTGAATTGATTGAAAGATTGATTGTTTGATCTATTGATTGATTGATAATGATACGATACTGAGTCCGCCTGACGCGAGAGTCTGATACGAACTGATGACATTTTTGGTAATAATGCGAGCCGCGGCTGGCAGCTGCACAGTGAAAACCTGCTGAAGCTGCACTATGCTTAAGCATATCGCACCCTCAATAATATAAGGGCACTTTCCAAAAATCTACTTTTTGGGAAATGTTGTTTTAAGATATAGTATTTTTTTCCGATATTATTCATGTCTTAAAACAAATATAGTTACCGAGTCATTCTTACCTTTTTTCTCCTTCTGCTAGAGCTAATAAGAAGAGAATATCATTTTGTGCCTTTACAATTCAAAATCCCAGTTTGCCAAAATTTTGACTTGAGCCCTTATATTACTGAAGGTACGATATGATAAATGTACGTGCTGAGCTCGTACAGGGTGTCTTAAAATTATTTCGGTATTTATACAGACATTTATACATATTACTATCATTGTTTTAAATTACAAGACTATAATTTTCTTACTTTGGGTTTTGAGAAAAATCTGAAAAAAAAGTGAGATTAATGATTATGATGAATAATAATTTTACCTTATGTCCAGTCATGATTCGAACTTGCACACCCGTCAAACAATCCCAGAGGCGGACTGTGCGGTCACTTGAACCCGTCGCTATGTAGTTGGAGTTAGGATGAAACTGGACACACTAAATCAGAAAAACACAGGTGTTTAATCGCCTCTGTGGCCCGGTATTAAATTTGACTTTATAAGGTCTCGGGTTCGATCCTCCGATTTGTTTTTTACTCTACTCAAATTATTTTCGATATCTTTTATGATATTATACATAAACTAAGCACTTAAACAATGATGGCTTTAAAAAAACAATATCTTAGTGTAACTCTGTGCTATGCTATGTGTATGGCGGAATTATTAACTCTAACAGACTGAAGAGGAATATAAAAAATAGTTAGAAAATATATTTACGCCCGTATTCCCAAAGCGGTATACAGAGCAACACAACAAGAGCTGGAGGTTCTTTTTAGTTTATAAATAGTATGTGCATTAAATCCTAAGGCAGGGGGCCTTAGGATTTAATGCACATACAGCACTTTTTGTTTCCCTATGTCGGTGCGTGTCCTTTGCGTAGAATCTCTGCCTGACGGCTCGCCTTACCAAAAGAACTTCTGGTTGTTGAGTGCTGTCCAGCAACTTTCCAGCTTAGGGACTAACTGCTTTACCTAATCCTACCGCCATAATGATATGTTCCAGTCTGGAGGGTAGGGTAGGGCGGTTGGCCAAACATCCCGACCATGGGACAACGACGCACCGATAACATTTATGGTGTCTATAGGCCGCGGTTATCTCTTACTACCAGGGGGATTGACGTGCTTGTTCACTATTTTTTGACATAGAAAAAGTAGTCCGCACGCACACACACACACACACGCGCGCGCGCAGTGACTCACGTCGACGTCGGAGAGGTGTCCCGCGAAGACCCTCAGCGGCT
>NJDD01001318.1:492114-502827 GCA_002245505.1 Calephelis nemesis
CCGCAACTTCATCGTGACCTGTAAGCCACCAAACCCACTGCCCTGTGTCTGCTCTTCGAAGCGAGAGGGGAATCTAGGGCAGAGAGGGGTATTGAGGAGCAGCCTCCCTGGTCCAATTGGTTTCGCCGCGGCCCCGGTTACTCAGACCCCGCCACGATAAAGCTTGGACCCTTGAGGGGTGCTTTACACCTACTCATGTTACAATTCAGAAAGAGGTTGGCTAATTTGAGATGTCTAATTGTTGGATAGTTGGTCTTAAATCAGCCAAGATTCATGTGACAAGGTTTTTTTATAGTAAGAAGAGTGAAACAACCAGATCTATACAAAGGTAAGGCATCTAAAGATGTTACTGTGTTATTTGACCTTCTCAGAGTAGACTAAACTATCTGCCTCTTTGCCAGACAGCTCGTAAGAGACAAGCACTTTTTAAAATATAGGATAGTACCAAGACAACTGGTAGCCGAGTGCTGTGCAGCAACTTACCCGGTTAGGGATCCACCGCCTTACCTATTTCCTTCGCCATAATAACACATGAGTGATAATGATAACCATTACCATTCTTTCCAGCTTCACCAAGAAGAGCACCTGCTGTTGCTCGCACTTGTGCCTGAGTCCTCCCTGGTCCATCATGAATATCAATCTGAATGTGATTATTAATGATGTTTATGATAACTGGTGAACTTTTCTGCTCATGCAGATATCTCTTTAGTTGAGTTGATGCATCTCTTGAGAGTTGCACTTCGAACTTGTTTGAGCTAAAATTAAAAATATTCGTAAGTCATTAATGTTAACAACTCCTGAACTATACCAGAAAACATGAAACAATAGCATACTTTTCTTGTATGTATGATTGCAAACATGTAGATTTATTTAACTAGCTTCCACTTGCGGTTAAATTTTTATAAATTGTTTTTTTTTGCAGTCTGTGTTATTCTGATGTATAACCAGTCTACTGTTCATACAAGAAAAGTTTTGGTGCTTGACGGGTCACACGTTTGGCGGAAAATGACGGGAAATCGGAAAAACGACGGTATCTTTCGATTTATGTATTAAAAACATATAAATGTATATATTTTTAGGATCCCTGAAAACTAAGATACGTAACAACGTAAAAATGTACATGTTTAACCCACATGTTATTATGACAACAGTGAAATAGCCAATTAACAAAGGTTTTGATTTGAAACTTGACAAAGGGATGAACATTAAAGAAATGTTTAAATTTTTTAATTCTTTAGTCAATTTGTCTATACAAACATTATAAATGTGAAATTCTTTGTATATCTTTTTTTTACATTGCAATAGAGTGATGCTATGATATAAATTATGTATTTAAAGATAGGAGACAGGAGAGAGACATTAGCAGCTTCTAATACTCATATCCAAAGAGGTCCCCATGGGAAAGCTAAGTAACTTTATAGACTGGGTAACAAGTTTCTATGCCATAGTAACGACTTTCTACATTTTTAATATTTAAGAAGTGTTTAAGAATTTAATATATCAATTAAATATTTTTTTGATTTTAACGGTTCATTACTAAGGGTGCTTACATAAAGAAACAGGTTTCCGGTACAGACAAATCTGTACATGTTGCTACCGATCGACGCAGGTATAATATTTCAATTTAATCTATTCACTCACTTAAAAAAAAAACAGGTTGTAACTTGTCAGTGCCAACTACTTGAACCGAGCCATACTCCATACAGATTCACCTGTTTCTTTATACGAGTCAACACTGTACCAATCGGTACCGACCCATACCTGTATCTTTATGTAAGCACCCTAATGCTGTATTGCATATTACACTCAAAAGTGTAGTGAATTATTGTTCTAAATACTACCTATATATTTCAGCAATTTCATTCCCTTTTATTTGCTCCTTAGTTTTGACAGCACTTAATTTTATTAAGTCTTCTTGATAATAATCTTCCTGTTCCGGTCCAAATTTTTCCAGAAATTTGTATGCATGTTCATTGTGGTCATATAATATAAGAACCAAATACATATGAACAAAAACTGGATATAGAAGTGTTGATAATTCATACTGTAAACCAATTAATACAATATAAATAAGATATTAAATTTAAGAATTAATAGTAAAATCAATACAACATAATAATTTGGATATTACATACATACATACATACATAATATCTTAACGTCAAGTCCCTTACGGGGTAGGCAGAGAGTATCGAGTGCCAGACCTCACGATCCTGACAAACCTGTCTTGATTCCTTCACATTCATTACCCTTTTCATACAAACACGGAGATGAAGACAGAAACATAAAAACCGGTTTCGGAGACTCTTGACACCACCCTTGGATAATATCCGATTGATCTGATCGTGAAATGTCAGCCATGGTCTCCCCGAGTACCTACATCCATCCACATTAGCATTGTATATCTGCTTTGTCAATCTTTCATCTGCCATTCTTTCCACATGACCAAACCAGCGGAGCATGCCCTTTCGAATTATAACACCAACACTTTCTTTCAATCCCACTCTTTCTCGGATCTCGTTGTTACGAATGGATATTATCACACACAATCTCAAAATATTATGAATCTCAATTTGTTACAAAATAACAGTCTTGATTTAAATTTATATCAAAATAGAACAAATACATAAAATGTTAAGGACTTATTTAACACACAAACAACCTTACAAGAACTAGTTACTTTGTTCAAAAATATATTAAAACATGATTTGTTATAAATCTAAATAATCAATTTGTATAATCTCAAAAATATTTGCACACCACAATGTGGTAGAATATGTTGATATAAACAAATATCTTTTGTAACAGCTTCATCCACACATATTCAGCAAATGAAATATATTTTACTTAATTTCAAGAAAAACATATCAATAGCGTTGTGAATTTTTTGTACTAATTTTTCAGTTGCACTTCATTTATTTAACAAACTTGTCATCTATATTTATATTACAAAAATATAAATCCCTAATTTGTCTGGTCATTTGATCACACCTTAGCAAATGGAACAATTTTGTTACTTTTAACTAATTTCTGAACAGCAGATTTACCATCACTGTACACCAAAATGGCAGGAAAAAGCCGTCGTTATGTATATAATAAAAATCGAAACTTTGTAAATAATAACTATATGAATAGGATGTGAATCAATGAATGTCTTAGATTACGATAAATTTATAAATGCAATTTTATTTGGAAGTTTGGAATAAGTATATAGGTACAAGAGTTGCATCCTAGTCCTTTAGTAATTTATAGTATCTACAAAATACTCACTTTGTATATATCCAAAGAGTTATCAATAAATTTTTTTAGGCTTTCATAAGCAAATTCATAACTGTATGGATCACTTTCAGTGTGATGAGCTGAGAGTATACTCGCTAGTTCAACTTCTGGTAAATCTAAACCCTCGTACTCAACATCACCTAAATTGGCTTCTTTCCGTAAAATCTCTTCAGTGCCCTGTGATAAAACAAATTATGTATTACTGATTGAATAAACATTCTCAAATTACCTATTTTAGAAAGATTGCACTTGCCTTTAGGTCGTACTTCCGCAGAAGTTGGAGAACTGCTAAGAGTGGAGTTGATTTTTCACCCATGTTTGCGAAACTTTTGACTTGTGAAATTTTGTTTAGCTTACATGCTATACATTCATGCTAATACAAGATACATTCAAATTTGCATTTTGCAGTAATGAGTAAAAACATTAGCGCCGAAAAAAGTAAAATGTAATAAATTACGATAATTATGGTAAATAATATAAATGTATTCCGGTTGCTGCAAGTGACAACTGACAACTGACATTTGAAAATCATAAGTGACAATTGACAGTCGGTGCTGCCAGTGATAATATGTGGAAGACTCGTGGAAGATGATTAAATAAAACATGAGTGATGTGAAGAAATTGAAATACAGATTAAAACCATAACGGGATGTCACATAAAACACATAGAATTAGTCTAGGAACTCACAGAGCGTTTTTATCTGCGCCCACGGTGGTTGCGGGCCCGCAGGTTCTGTACATTTTACGACGCGTTTTACACCCACAGTGCCCGCAGTTGTTTGCGGTTTCCGCATCCCCTTCATACCGCGTCGCTGTGAGTTTTGAGAACTTTTATATTATATTAAATATAAAAAAACATATTTTTTATATTAAAAACGGTAACAGGTAGACGCTTTACATTTTCATATAATATATTTTACGTATACCTATTACCTTTCAACATAAGTAATTAAATATTAATAAAGTAAATATTAAATGGAGCCCCCATACAACATAGGTAAATTTTGAGCAATTTGAGATCTTAATAAACAGGTAGAAACTTAAATATTTGTAAGTAAATAATAAGAAATATATTAAAAATAAATACCTAATCTAATATGTAAAAAGTCTCAAAATGAAAATAATCCACGCTTCTAAACGCTTTGCAAAGGCCACGCCGCGATGTGGTGGTTGCGCGAGCGCGAGACGGCTGCTAAGCAACGGCCGCGCGGGTAGCGGGTGAGGTAATATCACGGAGCGAGCTATAGCCACGCGTATTCGTGCGAGCGTCGTCATACTGGCGGGATGTGTATCGAAATCCTTCCTATACGTTAAGTTTGCAATGTATTACTTGATTCCCTTCGTGCGCAATTCCGAATCGCACTTAGCCGGTTATTTTAGATCATAAGATGGGAACAAGCAATTGTTAGATATTTGTTGTTTTCGTGTGTTTGTCTGGTATTGTAGCATCAAAGACCGCTGTTTTTCCTATCAAGCACCCAGTGAGAGGAGAGCATAGTTTACATAGGTTTGCAACAAGATCACTGGTTGCCATTTGCCCGGGTTGGAATTCACCCCCTTACTTTTTCCAGCCCTCTCTTTTGTCCAAGTGAAGATACGGTGGGGAGGGTTGGTCAACTAGATTTGCATAATACTTACGTTAAACATTCTGGCCACAGAACAGCAATGCACATAGAAGATGTGTGGCGTTAGTAGTCTACAGTTGTCCCTAACCCTAGTATGAAGGGTCGTGTGCTTGTGAACTGTCTTAAGCCATGGAATAAAAATATTATGCTTTGCTGTCTATATAGGGCGATGACATTTCACATAATTTTAATAATTATCTTACGCTTTAACTGGAAATGACCATGCAAAGCATTGCAGTAGCGTCATAAAAAAGCGAAAGAAACGAAAAAAGATGGTGACACAAAAACACGGGCATGACGTAGAAATATACCATCTACTACCTAGTCACTACGCTCGTGATACGTAAAGCCAGTATTTGACGAAGTCAGGTATTTGAAGAAACATTCCACTTTCGAGTACAGATATCAGGTAGCAAAGTGTCTGTACTCTAAAGTGGACATTGATCAACAGGTGACGTATGAATCAAACTACCTAGTTATTTTAAATCAACATCAAACCGTGGATTCATTTATCGATAAAGATAACGTACGTGGCCTTATGACAACCCTTTTTTAACTCACACAAAAACAATTTACTCACACGTAGGCACATTTTTTTGTCTCTTTTTTAACTGACAGTGTTTATCTAGTATATCCTAATACGAGTATGTCCTAAATCTATAAGTATAGGGGATTAATCTATATATATGTGTGTGTCTATAAGTTTAACAATAGAACAATCTTTACTTTCACCAAGCATCAGATTTTTTCGGGTTAGTACAAACCGTATACAAACCGTATGTAGCCATTAATGTCAAGCGATATGAAGTTCGCCGGATGGGCTAGTATATTAACAGAAATGAATCCTCATTTCCCTTGGTCATCGTATTACGACTTAATCATGAACGGATTTACCAATTTTTCTAGTTCTTTTTTTGTTTTGTAAAACTTATTACCGGGCAGATAATTCTTAAAAAGAGACAAATCGGGAAAATAGAAAAAAACAACAACACCAAAACAAAATTTTTGTTTTTTCAAAACAAATTGTTTGTAGTTGTTGATTATTCGTCTATTAATATCCAGCAACGTAGTTTTCTAGTCTTCAGTTTTTGTAGTTTTATAGTCTGTGTGTTGAGCAATGAATATAAATAATATTTACTCTTTAGCAAAAGGTGTCGAGCGATACCTACGAAGTTTGCTAGGTCGGCTAGTTAAGTAATAAAAAAATTCTATGACCATACAATGGCACATTTACACCAAGCAAAACGCCATCTGTTTTCCATGTCCTAAAATTAACTCGCATCTTCTACTTAGTTTACTACAGAGGGTCCAAAATAACGCCGAAATGGTTCGACAAAAGGAAATAAGGTAATGTCTGTCCCTGCCTTCGCTCTCTCACTTTGCTCGTCTTAGCGGGACTCGTGGCCCAGATCACCAGTTTTTATGTCAAATATTTTAACTTTTGAGTTAAAATCCAAAAAAAGTTACTATCCTAAGGTGGTGGTTGGTGGAAAAAATCATATCCGAAATGGTGCATTCATTTAAGAGTTATGGAACAAATAGATTACGACAGAGCAGATAGACACTCACAACAGCTAGTTAGATTCTGACGATATTTAGGTAGAACATGTTCAGTGCTGGATTACCCAATAGGCCAGGCTACGCCATGGCCTGGGGCCCCCGACGATCAGATGCCCCAAGAAAATTTAAGAAGGTTTTTTTCTAATTTTTTTTTAATTTGTATACCTACTTATTTTTATTTTTTTGCAAATTGAAAAACTGTATTCTTATTTATATGTCATGCATATCTCATTTTGTTGTTCGTTTGTTTGTTCGACTGTTATTTTATACCAATTTTCAAATTTCAAATTGCGCCCTTATATACCAAAACATTATATAGTTTGAAAGAAAAAATAATTTCGTTTGGTTTATTGTGTTTAAATTCTTGATATGATATTTGAAATTCTAAAATTGCGAAAACAACCGTTAATTTTACAATATTTTTGAAAAAGGGAGGGCCCGAAAATCAAAATGGCCTAGGGCCCCCGATGAACTTAATCTGGCACTGAACATAGTAAAGAAGAAAGTTAAAAAACATGATTAATGTCTAATCAAATTATTTATTTGCGTAACTTTGGCATATTTAACGTAAAACTTTAATTTAGTATAAACTTTGAAATAGTGTTATTGCATACAATAAAGTTTCTCTACTCTTTAATCTATAAATTACAATATTGCTTTTTGTGAAATAATTAACTTTCTAGATAAAAATTTGTTAAATACATCAAGCTTTGAATTTAAACATTTAATAGCAGATATGTTATACAGGAATACAAATATATTTTTGATAAAACAAAATTAATATTCAGATAAATTTCGTGAATTTTAACATATTAAGTATATTTTTCTATTTACTTAGGTATTAATTATCAAAAGTCTTTTTTAACGGATCTACTTGTAACATTAGTTATAAAACAGTTCAAGAATTAAAAAATGAAATAATAAACACATCTTAAGATGAAAATAAATCTGTTAGAATGTTGGTACGAAAATGTCTTTTTCCTTGTAATAAGTAGTCAGTCTTAAGATCCGTCTATTATTACCGATATAACAATTAGGTATTATAATTGTAAACATTTTTTTATTAGGTGACAGACTGAATTTTCTCAAACTTTCTAAATATAAATTAATAATTATTTCTATGTTTACAGTAAAGGTTCACTCTAAGTTGGTCGTCGATATGTAAAGCTATGTTTGAATATATTCATTTGTAATTATATTAACAGAAACAGACGAGCGTCTTTTTGACATTTCGTTCATAAACCAGTATCCATGGATGCCGCACATTCTCAAATGTTTACATAAGATGTAACGGCCACACTCAGAGACGTCTATTATCATTTAATAGTAATTAACGACCAGTATTCAAAACCTATCTATGATAAGAGATAACATTTTTAGGTTATCCGTTAGGAATTGACCACTTGTAGATCTGGGCTATTTTGCAGAATAGACCATCTGCCTTTTTTATATTGGAAGGCAAACAAACAGACGGATTTCCTGATGGCAAGAAATTCACGACGCCTAGAGACACCAAAGGTGGTAATTGTGTGTTGCCAACCTGAGGTCGGGATGTTAGGCCTCGAGCAAAAGTAAGTTTACCGGCTACCTTACCCTCCGAACCGGAATACGTCATGACGTTATGGCATCACAATTTTATACGGAAAATATTGACTTAATGACTGATTAAGTCGACTTTTCTTATAATCAACGATAAGTAATCTACTACGATAATAATATAATATAACCAATGGCAGTTTGCCTGAAACTAATAAAGCTTTGTTTGTATTTACACAATATGTTTCGAGTTAACAATTAGTAACGAACGAAATGTAGTTTGTTTTTTTACTCTTCGTAAAAAACTACCTTTCGTAATCAAAACGAATCGTTTCTTGAATATAGAAACCGGGCATTAATGCATTACATTATTACACACGAATAATGGGTAAACTGGCCGTATCTATACTTTCTCTTCTAATATGATAAAGCTGAAGAGTTTGTTTGTTTGTTTGCTTGTTTGAACGCGCTAATCTCAGGGTCTGATTTAAATAACCTATAAGTGTTAGTGAGATAAATGACATCTCGGTGTGCAGCCGTTAATGAAATATTAAATGTTACTTGACGTCTTTAAATGCGGACGTTACTGTCATTTCTATAGAAAACTACGTCAGGGCCCTTACCATGAGTTTACGGCTTGTCAAGTTTAATATACTCGCTACCGTCTCTGTTAATTATTTGTATGAAAACTTTGAACAGCGCCTCTATCGGTAACTAAGAGTAACACATTTTTAGACCAAAAGTGTCATATATTTTTACACGTAACTTACCAAACGTAATCTATACCAATTCATGGTAAAGGCTCTGCTCTTAAATCTTGACTAAAATATGATAAAAGTATGAGTCTCATTTTAAATATTTACATTCCAATAGTTTTTGTTGCTATTTCATTCACTTGTATTTTTTTGTTACAAAGGTTTTTATAGAGTGCCTATCAAACTACCTGGATACCTGCTCTTTATTCATGCGATATTAATTTCATATTATGATGATGCTATTGGAAAAGAAGTGATATGCAGATTTATAAATTATTTTCGATTTATATAGTTAAATACATTTACTTTAAAATTTATCATTAAGTTAATATATTAATATTGTTGTATGTGTAATGGATTCTCTCTGCTTAAATTAGGGAGTTATTAGTAATATGTATATTAAATGTATTGTAATTGTTTTTTTTCTATCTGAGTTTGTATAATATAACGCTGTTAAGAGTACGATTTAGTACGAGTGCCTATGTCGAAATTCGGACATAAAATGTTGTATAAAATGTTTCCCGGTCAAAAGATCCGGAGGGTAGGGTAGCCGGTTGACTTGCACGATTGGTCTTACACCTCAGCCAGAAGACACCAACGCACCTAAAACATCTATGGTGTCTGCAGGATGTGGATATTGTTAACCATCAAGAAGCCGCATGTTTGTTCGCTGTCTTTGCCATAAAAATATTGATCCAGGCTTACCGAGGAAGTTAAAAGTCTAGAAATTTTATGCATAATCTGGCAGCACTAAACGTGTTTTGTCTCTTTCTATTATTTTTGTCGAAAGAAGAAAGCTATAACCTAAAATTAAGTATAGATAAATGCACAGATAAACTACTACCAATAACTCATAAATATCTAGATTACTGTTCTAAATTTTAATGTGCTTGTGAATTAGAGATAATTGACATTCCACATTGACATAACAGAATTCGGAAGCTAATTTTTTTTTTTTCGAAAAACTGAAATAATTCTATCCAACAACAACGTTTAGACAACGGTCGCGCTCAGAGACGTTAGTTATTTTTTAATAAGCCATTAAATCGGCATTTTATACATTATTGTTACTTAATGCTAGATTAAAGATTAATTGACCTCTCTGAGTGCGGTTGTAGGTTCTTGGACTTTTAAGCTATCGCTGACTGAATAAGTTTGTCCATCATGTGAGTGAAATCTTAAAGATGTATGGATGAAATGATATTCATTAATCTTATTAATATTATAAATGGGAAAGTTTTTTTGTTATTTCTTTACGCAAATACTGCTGAACCGATTTTCATGAAATTTGGCATCCACATATGTAGAGGGTAATTTGGATTAAATAATAGGATAGTTTTTATGCCGAAAAAAATCCTGTGGGACCATTACCGAGGGCAATGCCTTGGGCAACAGCTAGTATACCTAGTATAAATACTTTTTATTGCTAACATTTATTTATGCACGTTGTAAATATAATAAAAGTGCAAAAGAATATCTTACGTGTTAATATTTTAAATATTTATTCAAGTTACATCTTAAAATGATTTAGTTAAACCAAAATTCAGTTCTTATTAATGGTCATTGATAATTTTTATAACTGCTTTAAAGATAGATAAAATAAAAACATGTTTAGAATCTACAGGTATTACCTAAAAACTTATGATCAAAAATTTTTATCTAAGTATTATGATATTTACCAAGTAAAGATAAGAAACATAAGTGCAAAATCTAATTCACTTGTATTAATTTGTTTTTTTTTTTATGATATTGGAAGGTAAACAAGCAGACGGATTTCCTGATGGTAAGAAATTCCCGTCGCCCAGGGACACCAAAGGTGGTAACGGTGCAAAAATGTATAAAATATTTGAAATTGTAATTGTATAGTATAAAATGAATGAAATTACATTTCAAAATGTTTCAAAGATTTTAGGAAAGGTGGCTGAAATAAATGTAGGTAGTTTAGTTGCAGCGGTTGA
>NJDD01001318.1:503469-538066 GCA_002245505.1 Calephelis nemesis
CTAAAATTTTTATCTAAGTATTATGATATTTACCAAGTAAAGATAAGAAACATAAGTGCAAAATCTAATTCACTTGTATTAATTTGTTTTTTTTATGATATTGGAAGGTAAACAAGCAGACGGATTTCCTGATGGTAAGAAATTCCCGCCGCCCAGGGACACCAAAGGTGGTAACGGTGCAAAAATGTATAAAATATTTGAAATTGTAATGAAATAAATTACATTTCAAAATGTTTCAAAGATTTTAGGAAAGGTGGCTGAAATAAATGTAGTTTAGTTGCAGCGGTTGATAAAAAGCAATTCTTTTAAAAAAAAGCGGACGGAGGCATAACGGTAAGAAAAATTCTTCGAAAAAAAAAGCAAATATTTTCGATATGGTCCTACATAAATCACCATCCTATTAATAGCTTTTGAAGTAAACTTTGTAGTACATAACATATTTTATATTGATGATCTCGTCGTTGATGAGGTCATTGACCATCTAGTACAGTAGGTAGTACTATATAAATTATGCGCTTCGGCTATATTCGTCAAGCTTCGGAAATCCGAATGTATTTTATAGATATCTACACAGAGTACTTATAACACATAATTAATTATTTCGCTTAAATTTGTATTAGGTCAGCCAATTTAAAAATAAAAGTACAAAGTGCAAATAGAGTAAAAAGTGCAAAGCTGAAGCGCATAATTTAAATAGTAGTACTGTATATATATTTACTGCCAATAATATATTGGTATTATAATCCAATTTGATAAACAGAATAAACTTTTAAACGAAAAGGAAAGCATAAAGGCTGCAAGCAACTAAAACAAAAAAGATAAAGTTATTAAAAGTGAATGCAATAAAAAAATAATTACAATTAAATTAGAAATGAAAACATTAATAAAACTAAATTGTTATTGGCCATAAGTACCTAGCCAAATTGCTCGAGCCGTCCTAGAGTTCTTAAAAACACTTGGCGATTTGAAATTATTTGGGTTTAGATGAGATTAGTAAGTAAACTGAGGATTGCGTTAACTTTTTTGGTAGTTTAAATATAAGTTAACATAACTGTTTCTAATAAACTTTTACATAGCCCCTGGATAAGAAACTGAAGAAGGATAAATCATGCGATATGAAGGTTTTTTTTAAAAGCAAGGTGTTTTAGTTTTTTTTTTAATTAAGGACACTTATCTCATGTGTTATATTTTCCGCAAGTGATTTAGTATTTGCACAGTATTTCATTTATATTAATTTAAAAAACAACTACACCTAAATAATTTACAGTAAAGTATTAAAGCTTATTATGTTATTCTAGAGGACTTAGGTTTTATGTTAATCTAAAGTCTCCAAATATTAATTATCAATTTTTATATTATCTATCTTGTGTCTTTTACTAATTGCCTATACAAATTCTACAAAAGCGGGCTTTCCAAGAAAGCGTCAACGTTGCCCTTGACGTGATTAGCGCGCAACGTCAGAATCGGCGCTCGCGACGAGAAAGTGACGCTGCGCTCGAATATATAATAAAACTGCGTCACTGACGCTTACTTCGAAAATTCGTAATATCAACTAAATTTTATCTACTGCGACTGTACTATTTATATTTTTTACAAATCTTGACTAGAACAGTTCATAGACTCTAAAGTTCGAGGTGCCACTTCTTCGTATGGCGTCACATGAGCATTTGCCATTTCCCTTGAAACATGTTCCGCGGCGTTTAGGACCCGCAAGAGGTTGAGACCAGCCAGTTTCTTGAGATCTTCAATACTCCACCCGTCCTCCATTAGTTCTGCGAATAGCAGGGGATAAGAAGAAACATCTTCCAGGCCTTGGGGTGTGCTGTAAATAAAATTAATCAATTAAAAACGTAAAACTTTTTCGAAACCAATTTTTATCAGACATTTTGAATGTTGAATAATTTTCAAGATTTCTTACTCCATAAGTAAACTCTTTTATTAAATACTCAGGGGTGTCGCTACAAAAATTATAGACCCACAATTTCGGGAAGTCCATATTTAGAGAAGTAATGACATGAAAGTAACCATTCATTTTTGACCGCCTCGTTCGTCGAGTGGCTAGCGTACACGACGTGTGGACTTGGCGTGAAGATATGCATGTATGTATGTATGTAAACACAGGAAATCTCCAAAAATTGACTTTAATGTCAATGTTATATTATAGACTAGCGAACCCATATGAAACTAAATTACATATATATCTACATAAATAGTAATACAAAAACCAATTATCGGAACTTGATCAAATATAAATATGACCAAATAGAAAGAATCTGCTTTTAGATGATAAAAAATTAAATTTATGAAATTGATGAAAAGGGTAATGAATGTCAAGGAAGCCAGATAGGTTTGTCAGGATCGTGGACCCCGTAAGGGACTTGGCGTGAAGATATGTATGTATAGAATAATTGAACTAGGTATAATATTAATATTTGGACTTCAAATTATCAAAATCTTTCTTAAATACTATTGAGCCCTTCATTGAAAACATAAATACAAGTAATATCTGACTACCTTTCCTGAAAACCCTCACTTTTGAGACTCAAATGATTAATTGACGATCCATAAGTCTAGTCGAAAGCTTATGAACAATTAGTGCCCGTAGAAATGTCATTTTAGTATAAGATCCAAACCTATATCGATCTACACCAAACTGATAAAAGAATAAAACATATTAGTAAATTTAGGACAATTCAAATAACTAAAAACGGGATGCCTAAAAAATTTGGACAGAATATTTATAATTAAAAAGAAATTTAATTTTCCTGATTTTTTTGCAGACAACGCTACGTGCACTCAAAAGATACAGCCCTTATGTTGATATATATTTTTTTCTGTTATCCAATCAAGTAAAAGTGACTGGCATCAAAATGTAACCTGTTTATATTCTACAACACAACTTCTTAAAATTTTTTTATGTCTTAAAATTTAACCCAAGATAAAATTTTCTATCATAATGTTGCAATATTCAATGATTGTTTTTAATTAAAAAAATACTTCGTTTAGGATTTTTTGTGCCAACCCATTTTAAATCAATTTTCTAATGTACTAAATTCAATCCTATTTTAGAATATGTTTCATCCATCGATCATTTTCATTCTATTATCAGTTCGGTGTTGGTCGCTTTATGTTCGGATCTTAGACCATTTGTGATCCGTCGTTGTTTATAAGTCGTATTTAATAAATCACGAACTGTTCTCAAAAACGATGTTTCACAAAGATTATTTTCTTAAAGTGTAAGCCCTGAAGTTGGGACAAACAAATGAATTGGAGGATAAGATATAAGGATGCCGACTTTAATCAAAGTTGTTATGCGGCATCCCTCAAAAAGATAATTGATTTAAGTCCGTTACAATTCAGAAGACCGAATATACAAGTATCTATTTATGTATTGTTTTACTCGAGCTTTGTAGAAGTCCTTATTGTGGCAAGTAGGTAATATGAATAGAATAGAATCAGTACAGTACTAATATGCGCTTCGGCTTTAAACTTTTTACTCTTTTCACACTTTATACTTTTATTTTAAATTCTGACCTAATCTAAATTTAAATTGGTATTTATGTATATGTTTTATTCCCGTGTTGGTCCGGGCTCCTTTGCAGAATAGACCATCTGCCTTCCTTGACAGGTAGCTCGTAAAAGTCGAGCATAGGCTCACTGTCACTAACACCGTGACATCTGACTAGGGGGTAGAGTTTTTTTTTTTCGGTCGTCAATTATTGGCAACCATCTACTTCCATTGCCATAAAACGCAATGCCTTTGTATTTCTAATTTTAACATTCATTCCAGTTCTATCGTTCTTACGGATCTCTCTATCATACTTCATACTAGGTCTTTCTTTCGTGCTTCGTCTTGCTTTCTTATTTGTGGGGGGGATACCCACCTATCTAATTTGTATACCTATCTTTTTTATTTTTATTTATTTTATTTTCTTTTAGGGTTTACATATATTGTGATGCTAGGTTATAAATAATTTTCTTCTGTTTGTCTTACTCTTCTTTCTTCTGTTGGTTTCTATTTGTTTTTATTGCTTGCTTTATTTCTATTTAATTAGGGGTAGGGGGTAGAGTTTAGCAGCGACTCGCCCGGATTGGTACCACCGCCTTACCTATTCCTGCCGCCATAGCATCATGACGTGTTCCGGTTCGGAGGGCAAGGTAGCCGGTAAACTTACTTTTGCTCGAGGCTAGTGGCAACGCACTATTACCATCTTTGGTGTCTCTAGGCGGCGTGAATTTCTTAACATCATGAAATCCGTCTGCTTGTTTGCCTTCCAATATCATAAAAAAAAGTTAATATTAATGTTATACCTACATACTAATGTAATTTATACCTACATACATACATATCTTCATGCCAAGTCCCTTACGGGGTAGACAAAGAGCACTTTATACTTTTACTTTTAATTTGGCTGACCTAATCTAAATTTCAGCGAAATGATTAATTGTGTGTAATAACAACTCTAAATAGATATCTTTAAAATACATTCGGATTTCCGAAGCTTGACGAATATAGCCGAAGCGCATAATTTATACCTATAGTTACTACTGTACTTGTAACTGAAGAAGTATTTCACGCCCGCATCCCCAAAGAGGTAGGCGGAGGTACAAACTTAGTGCCATGTAATTGGTGGCAAACCTATCACAAACCCCCCCGTGTTGGTCCGGGCTCCTTTGTAGAATAGACCATCTGCCTTCCTGTGCCAGGCAGCTCGTAAAAGGCGAGCATAGGCTTACCGTCACTAACACCGGGACATCTGACTAGGTGGTAGAGTTTCGCAGGGACTCGCCCGGATTGGTACCACCGCCTTACCTATTCCTGCCGCCACAACGTCATGACATGTTTCGGTTCGGAGGAAAGGTAGCCGGTAAACTTACTTTTGCTCGAGGCCTAACATCCCGGCCTCTGGTTGGCAACGCACCATTACCACCTTTGGTGTCTCTAGGCGGCGGGAATTTCTTACCATCAGGAAATCCGTCTGCTTGTTTACCTTCCAATGTCATAAAAAAAAAACCGTGAACTTATAGTATCCCGCGCAACGCTGCTTTTATTATAATTAAAAAAAACATATTTTGAGTTGCAAGACATGGGAATTGAACCCACATACTAACTAGCTGATTGCTGACTGATCTTATTGTGATACACCTCACTAGTTCATTGGAGGAATTAGTGTTCATATCAACGGTTAGGCTCAGAAATTATTCTCGACGGGAGCCGCCATTGTTGTGATGAACATAGGTGTACCTGTGTTTCCGAGCCTTTTCCTTTAAGGCCCCATACTCAGGCAGCTAGAAGAGCTAATCACCGCGCTCCCCTGTTCCATGATTACTATGAACAATGGCGCTCTAAAGTAAACGTCTTAAGCGACAAATCACTATTTTTCACACTATAAAAGTAATTTGAAAAAAAGTATAAAAACTGAAACACTTATCTTTTAGGTATAGTACTTATTTATGTTTATGTTAAATCTTGTGTCGATATTTTCACAATTGAAGTAGACAGAAAGCAAAAGCTTTCAAAAAAGGGTTAACTTTTTGATTTTTTTCTATAGAGCAAAGTAAAATGAATCGTGTTTTGGAAACACTGGTCTTATAAAGCATATTCATGTTAATCTTGTGTATTTTTGTCACCAAGATCCATGATTGCTTTGTATGAAAAAAACAGTAAACTGCTGACGTATTTTAGCGTATATGGCCCCTTAAGGACACTTATTTTACACTTTGACTTATACTAAATACACTAGATGACTGTCGTTCAACGTCATCCAGCCGCACACTCCGCTCTCTCGCTCTCTCTCTGCTCGTAAGCAGGTTGGCTATAACTCGGAGGCAGTGCGCGAGCGATTTTTTTTGCTTTCTTACCACCTATATAGATAATAGATTTTAGTAATACAGCTGCTTTATGGAACTGCCACGTAGGATAAGAATCAAAACCCTATGATGAAGCAATTCCGTCATCAGATTAATTTAATTCCAGTAAATTTTTCATTACGAGTGTATCGTTATACATTTAATGAAATACTTGGAAAACTTTTCGTTGGCCGACCCAGGAATCAAACCCGGGTCCTCACAAAGTCATATCCTACATTGGAATACTTTACCACAGGAGCGAGTGTTTTCCAATCATCTTACCACCACATCGTTGCCCGGGATTGGATAAATGCCCGGTTGGCGATACGTTTGCTATATGGGCCGTACGTCTACCTACCCCTATGGGGATATAGGTGTTTTTATAAGTATGAAAAAATACAGCTAAGATGCACGCGGCTCTTCTGATGTTAAGATAAAACCACAGTCTACAGACAGCATAGATGTAGGTTTTCCCCGTGTTGGTCCGGGCCCCTTTGTAGAATAGACCATCTGCCTTCCTGCCGGGCAGCTCGTAAAAGGCGAGCATAGGCTTACCTTCACTAACACCGTGACATCTGACTAGGTGGTAGAGATTCGCAGTAAATTTCGCAGCCGGTAAACTTACTTTTGCTCGAGGTTTAACTCCTCGGCCTCAGGTTGGCAACGCACCATTGCCACCTTTGGTGCTCTAGGCGGCTTGAATTTCTTACCATCAGGAAATCCGTTTGCTAATTTGCCTTAAAATATCATCCAATTGTGGGACTTAAAACCTTTAGCTTCAATTGTTGACACTCTGTTCATACCTCTGGCAACCTCTTCCAGAAGAGAGGCGTGAATGTACTCTTAATTTGGGATCTTTTGCGACAGTAACTGTTCAAGTTTGTAAGCAAAGTTTATCGAGTGTATATCTGCCTATTAGCTACCATACGTCATCTCACCTCTTAAACATATCTCAAATATGCGTACATTCCCTTACGGTTCCCGATTCATTGTATTCAAAGAAAGAGCAAAACGGCAACCAAGACGGAGATGAACAAGCAGACGGTGCTTGTTTGCCTTCCAATATCATAAAAAAAACAGTTAAGTACATATATATACTAATTTTTACTTACTAATTAATACCGTCGTATCCTGCACCTAATCCAATGCTGTCAACTCCTGCGATATCCCGAATGTGATTGATATGTTCTGAAAAGTAATCATTTTATAAATTACATTGAAAAAGTAATTATTAATGTAATATCTATTAATATTCTTAGTGACCGCCTCGTTGGTCAAGAAGTTAGCGAGCTCCCATCTGCGAGGCTCGGGTTTGATTTCCGATGGGGGGATGTCTGCGTTTCCGGGTCTGAGTTATTTTAATGCCCGAATTGCGCATAAGTTCATTGATTGCACTACCATTCAAACCGGAACGCAATAAACGTATCTTCACGCCCATATCCCCAAAGAGGTAGGCAGAGGCATAACCAAGGCACTTACGACTAGCCGAAGACCTTTCCACAATGTGGCAAGTCGCGTACACATCTAATCCCGAGCAACATTTTTATTTTATAAGAAAATTGGAAAAATCTAAGATTAGAGAACGTTCTATATTAGATCAGTTGCCAGGTAACAGCGGCTATTTTTCAATAATTAACAAAAATGTCTTAGCAACGAAACTCCAGAAGGCCTATCTTTATCTTTAGATAGCTTATTAACATTGGCCGTAAGTCCTTTAATGTGATAGGTTTATCTAGCAGGTCTATCGCCAACCGGGCATATATCCAATCTCAGATAACGTAATTATAATATATAATTATAAATAATTATAATATATAAATTATAAAATTGAAAATACACATTTTTTTTGTTGTCCGACTCGAGGATCAAATCTGGACCTCAAGAAAACGTCCGATGCCGGACCCCTAGACCTTAGAGGCGATTATTTGTAAACTTAGTAATATAACTCAGTAATTTCCCGTGCTGGTCCAGACTATTGTAGAATAGACCACCTGCCTTCCTGCCAGGCAGCTAGGTGGGTAGGCTCTAGGTGGTAGAGTTTTGCAGCAACTTGCGCGGATTGGTACCACCGCCTTATATACCTGTCGCCATAACTACAATGCTTGCCGTTGACATGTTCTGGTTGGGAGGATGGGGTAGCTGGTAAATTACTTCTGCTCGAAGCCTACCATCCCCGCCTCAGGTTGGCAACGCACCATTAGCACCATTAGCACCGTTGGTGTCTCCAGGCAGCATGAATTTCTTATCATCAGGAAATCCGTCTGCTTGTTTGCTCGAGGTCTACTCGAGCAAAAGTAAGTTTACCGGCTACCGTACCCTCCAAATGGGAACACGTCATGACGTTGTGGCCGCAGGAATAGGTAAGGCGGTAGTACCGATCCGGGTGAGTCGCTGCGGAACTCTACCTACCGAATATAATATAATGTATTTATTTCTATTACCGTCTTTATAGTCTAGCGGTCCTTCATGAGGTCATGGGTTTGATCCTCGAGTCATACAACAAGAAGGTAATGTGCTTTTTAAAATAGTCTTATAAAAATTAAACGTTGTTTTAATAAAAAAATAGTGAAAAAACACATTTCCAGTCCGGGATTGGATATGTGATTTGGTTTGTCACCTATCACAATGTGTCTTCGGCTAGTAGTAGGTTGGGGGGCGTCCATAAATTACGTGAGGTGTTGTTTTACATTTTCTGATCCTCCCTCCCCCCTGGTGAGATGTCGTGAGATTTTATTTAACCCCCTCCCCCATCACCCAATCTCACGTGAGATTTTTCAAAATGTGGGTTTCTTATTTAAACATATTGGATTGTTACAACAAAATAGCATATTTTATTTATGATTGAAGCAAAAAAAAATTGCATCATATTTGCCGAGACCCTCCTTCTCCCTAACGTGAGATTAGGTGAGATTCGAATCGACCCCCTCCCCCCCTTAAACATCTCACGTAATTTGTGGACGCCCCCTTGTTGTAACTCTGCCTACATTTTTGAACGGATACTGTCGTGAAGACCCTTTTTTGGTACCTTCTTATAATTTTAAAAATGTCCTATATTTCCACATACAAATATTCGATTAACACACAAAAAAATGTAGGAGTCAAACATAACCTCCTCCTTTTTTAAGTCGGTTAAAAATTAAGTGGGTTTAATAAAACAATAAGATCGCGAGCAGCAGATTTTTAGAAAGAAAAGACAGTGAATCTTAACATAAAGTCATTAAAAGCTTCAGATATATGTATTGTTTTCTCTTTTTCTCTATTTTTCTATATCTAATGTATTTGAGTAATGTATTTTTTATACCATACAATATTGTTTTAACATAAAGGTTTTTGGGAGTTGTAAGTTTTTTCTGTAAATCATAAATAATTTATTTCTTACTCGGACACATTTTTATAAGGTCTTAATAATAATAAGAAGTCTAAATGTTCCGCCGTATACGACATGCAAGTATTTTAATATAAAGGAGTATTTTCACGCTTAAATCCCCGAAGGGATAGGTAGAGGCACATCCAGGGCACAAACAACAAAAAAACAAAAACTTGACTAAAGGCGATTTGTGTGTTGTATTTTAGTAAAAACTTGTTGAATAGTAATCCAAGCTAGTAAGTTTAATAGTTATTATAAATCAAGATTTTAAAATTTTCACTATTATTACCTATGATAACATTTTAAATAATTCATTATTCTTATCAAATTTTGTACATTATTAAGTAATTATTAAAAAATACAAAACAAAAGGAAATTATATTAAAATAATAATAAACACCGTCATAATAAATGATAAAGTGCGGATGTTTATATGTTTCGTATTCGAGTAGAAACAGTTGAACTAGATTAAGTAAACTTTGGCAAGCAAACAGATTAGATCTTCGAGGAGGACATAGGCTGCTCCTTTTTATACCCATAAATCAAAGAAGTTCTACTGGCAAAGCCTCCAGCTACTGATACAATTATAACGATTCCGTCATTTATAATTTTGTCTCAATCTCAAGCACGTTGTATTTTTAGATAAATACATAAAAATTAAAAGCATCTTCACGCCCATATCCCCGATGGGGTAGGCAGAGGCACAACCAGCGCACCCACGACTAGCTGAAGACACTTTTATGCACAGGATCAGAACTGATAATTGACCTCGTTTACACTGAACTTCGTTTTACTATGCTCGGTTTTTAATATGAAAGTAGAAACTAGTTCTTAATAAAATCTTTTAAAAACTGTGTCGCTTTGTTTAAATAACGCATCAAATAATAAGTTTGTATCCTAGTCGTTTTTACTATATGTCGTAGTGTGGTCCTTCGAGCCATTTTAATTTTTACATACTGACTGACACATATTGAGTGAGTTTATCACTACATACGAGACAAAGTCGCTTCCTCTGTCCCTATGTCCCTTTGTATGCTTAAATCTTTAAAACCACGCAACGGATTTTGATGCTGTCTTATTAAATAGATAAAGTGATTTAACAGGAAGGTTTATATGTATATTTCATAACCGTGCGAAGCCAGGTCGGGCCGCTAGTTCTGTACCTATAAAGTAAGTCCTATGGAAAATAACCAAAAGTCATTCTAACAATATCGAACACCTATTTTGGAAAGATCTTACATATATCCAATATCTATAATCCATACTTAATATTATAAATTCGAAAGTCTATCTGTCGCTCTTTGAAGGCTAAAAAGTTGAACCAATTTTGATAAAATTTGATACGTATGCAGCTAAATATCAAAGTTCAAACACAGGTTATATTTTTTGTCAAAAGTCAACTATAATAGGGTATAAAAGTTGGCATGAAAATTGTAACTATTCTACGTTGACGAAGTCGCGGACAAACAGCTAGTAATGTTATAAATGCCTAAGTCTGTCTGCCTGTCTGCCTGTCACTGTTTCGTGGTTTAGGCGGTCAACCGATTGTGATGAAATTTTATATGCTGTCACGTTGTGGGTACTTATAAAGAACATTCCATAAGAACCACCAACGTTCCTAGAAAAAGCAGAAAAACAACGTATCGTACGATGTTACCTCTCACCCCTCGCCTCTCCAAGATTAGAGTGAAATATATAAGCTCACATCACCACGAGGCGTCACCTCACATTCTATCGGGACTTTCCTAGCGAGGTCGCCTTTGCAACAATTACTAAAACAAATTAATTACTAGTCACGTAAGAGCACAGTCAGCCAAGATACTTATAAATAGTTAAAAAAAAGGAGAAACCTACATACACCCGTCTTAGGTAAGAAACTTCTATTAATTCAATTTGCTACTGTGCTTGTACATGTATATATATATTTATTTATTTATTTGAATAATTATTTATGTATTTATTCAAATGTATGTTTATCCAATTATAGTATAAAACTATTTCCTCTCTAGCAGACCAGGCGACATTCTTACGCAAGAGCGTACAATGCAATGTATACATATATTATGTACTTTTCTTCTGTGTTATCCAGGGGGCTGTTTCCAAAACTACGTCGCCGGGAATATTGTGAGAGATCTGCAAATGTAGATCCTCCTATTCCCGTCGATTTCCTTTTGGCACCTCCCCCTGACTCCTCCTTTCGACTTTCAGTGTCCTACGGTACGGTTAACTACTCTAGCCCTACCATTTTCTGACAATCCTACAAGAGATTGGACCATATTAACTCCCTCTGGTTGGAGATTGCCGGAATTCACTACGGCGAGGGTTGCTCCGAGCGATAAAGGAGGAACACCGGCAGGGGTGGAGCGCCCAGGACCAAGGATCCACCAGAGTTAAGGCCCCCTCTCTCTCTCCTTACCTACTAAGTATCAAGTATAAGGTTTTCCCAGAACCTACGACCTACCACCAATAAATGATCAGTTAATTTGGTACAATATAAATTCTTTTTTTATGACATTCTTTTATTATTATTTTTTTCTTCTCACGCATTCTTGTGTAGACCTCCTCTAGGCTACAATGCATATAGGGAAAGACCCGAACACTTTTTTCAGATATCAACCACCTAGAATTTTATATGGGGGATTAATGATTGCATGAAAAGCTTTTATACGCTGACTAAGACGCGTGTAAATAGCTAGTATAGCTATAGCTGATATCGAACCATAGAATATTCTTGTTCGCCATTACGCAGGTAACCAACAAGGGGACCAATCGCTGTGGTTTAGCGGTTCAGTTGTTGGACTTGACTGCATGAGGTCCCGGGTTCAAATCCCGGGTCGGGCAACATAAAAAAATTGGAATTTTTCAATTTTCTAATAAAAAAATTTTGCTCGGGATAGGATATGTGCCCGGTTGGCGATAGGATTGCCACCTATCACATTATGGGACTTGTGTCTTCGGATGTGGGTACCCTGGTTGTGCCTCTGCCTACCTCTTCAAGGATATGGGCGTTAAGATACAAACAAGGGGAAAACTTATATCTTAAATTAGTTTATTTACGAAAAGTTAACCTGAATTTCACCGATATTCTCAAAGGTGCAAACCAAATGTCTACGTTAAAGTTAGCGTCGATGGTTGCAATAA
Source organism: Calephelis nemesis (assembly GCA_002245505.1). Lineage (NCBI taxonomy): Eukaryota > Metazoa > Arthropoda > Insecta > Lepidoptera > Riodinidae > Calephelis > Calephelis nemesis. Next base: position 515,828 of record NJDD01001318.1, read on the forward strand.
TTTAATATTCCCTAATAGTTGCACTCCGTTCTCTTGCAATATGGCCTCCGGTGTATTTTCCCGCCAATTGTTGACAGGTGCATAAATTCTCGTTGGCCTATTTTATCATATTTACTATTCTGTGTATGAGAATATTAAATGGCCAGCGCTCGTTTGTTATACTGATAATATAAGTAAGGTTGAAATTAATGTGTTCATTCACATGTGGCAGTAATAGGGCGTCGGGCTTCCCTTGTTACGAGACAAAACTTACACACCAATGAACATTGTGTTTTTTAGGACGGAAAGTATTGAGGTTGAGTGTGGGATAATGCATCGTGTTTTTTGTTGAGTTGAGTTGAATTTAATAATCTATGTAACTACAAATTCCATTAGAATTTTCAATATTTAAATTGTATATATTTAAATCTATATATGAAACAAAGTCGGATTTGTTACAATACTTATAACTCGAGATCTGCTGGATCAATTTTTATAGTTTTTGATTCGTTGTATTTGCCTTCGCCCCGAATAGCAGAATACGCATTAATAACAATCAAAACACAAAAATAAAAATGAAAAAGTAATCGTCTATATATATAAAAAAATCGTGATAGTTAAAGTTAAGCTGAAAATTTATAGAGAGGTAGCTTAAGAACCGAGAGAAGGACATGAGGTACATTTTATTCCGCACATCAGTGGGGAAACTAGGAAAAACGACATTTTAATTTTCAAACTGAACTGAAGTTCACCGGAACAGCTAGTTTAATATAATAGACACAATACGTCTGGTTTAAGACTAGAACCTAGCTCGACCTTCATCGAGCTGATTATAGTATGAAACCTATTTTATAATAAACTAGCTATTCTGTCGAACTTCGTTCCACCCATTCAGTTTGTATGGGAATTAAATTTGTTATTTCTAGATTCGATCCAGTATTGGCAAAAAGTTAATCTGTTAATCAATCAATCAAAGTTGGCAATGAGTTGGTTGACCATAAAATAGTAAGGTGACAACCTTACATTACTATTTTGCGGTATTGTGGTGCTAAGTGCCTTCGGCTAGTCGTGAGTTTCCTGGTTGTTCTTCTGACTATTCACACCTCATCTAAGAAAAAAGACCAATTTCGATTTGAATTGCAGTTTTTACGACGAGTCCAAGCTGTGTTTGATTAATATCGGTCAGCTAGTATCAAAAATATTATATTTTAAACATATAAATGTTAAAAGAAAAATATATTACATCGAAAGCAAACACGTGTGAGTTACGTTCATTTTCATAATATGATTAAGTACCTGCCGATTTAACTATTTTTAGATATTTTTAATCGCCTCTGTGGTCTAGCGGTTCAGGTGTTGGACTTGACTGCATGAAGTCCTAAGTTCGAATCCCGGGTCAGGCGATAAAATGAAAATTTGGTTATTTCAATTTTCTAATAAAAAATGTTGGATTGCTAAGGATTGCAAAATAAAAATAACGTTGATCGGGATTGGATATGTGCCCGGTTGGAGATAGGCTTGCCACCTATCAAGTAGGACTTAATGTCTTCGGTTAGTCGTGGGTGCCTCTGCCTCCCTCTTCGGGGATATGGGCGTGAAGATACTTTTTTTATACAAATTATAAGTCTTACCAATTGCATCTTGAACTGTTGCGATTTCGCCGCACGTTAGGAAAGATGTGTAGAAGTTGACCATTATAAGTCCTTTATTAACTGCCAGAAGTCGGAGTATGGTATCAGGAACATTTCTGGTGACATTGCAAAGGGCGCGGGCAGAAGAATGAGAGAACAGCACCGGTGCCCGAGAGACAGCTAGTGCATCTCTCATTGTCCGTTCCGACACGTGGGAAAGGTCCACCAACATGCCCAGACGATTCATCTCTTTTATTACTACCTGAAAGTAAAACAGGAATGGTATTAGTTTGTAAAACCCAAGAAAATGTAACTTGCAACCCGTACGCGCGTAATAATTAACTGTGTACCTCGGTATGTGACGTCATTTGACATTTTAATTTTTCATTCAGTTTTTTATGATATCAGGAAGGCAGACGGATTTCCTGGAGTCGGGATTTAAGGCCTCGAGCAAAAGTAAGTTTACCGGTTACCTTACCCTCCGAACTGGAACACGTCATGACGTTATGGCGGCAGGAATATAGTTAAGGCGGTGGTACCAATACAGATGAGTCGCTGCGAAACTCTACCACCTAGTCAGATGTCACGGTGTTAGTGACGGTATGCCTATGCTCGCCTATTACAAGCTGCCTGGCAGGAAGGCAGATAGTCTATTCTGCAAAGGATCACGGACCGACACGGGGAAAATTCCAATTTATAACGTTTTATGAATCGAGCTTCAAGAGTAACCCTGCAAATGATTCAGTTCTTTATTTATAACTTTTCAAATTGTGTATATAAAGTGAAATATTGTAAAAAGGATTTCTTGGTTCATTCCATTCTAATAAAAAATAAAAACGATGTTCATCTTAAAAAGAAAATTCAAGCTTTGTTTCTTGAGTTATGCTTTGGTTAATTAAAAATTTATTCTGTAACACCTAGGTACAACATGCTCTCAGCTATTATTCACTTAAGCTTAATGAAGAAAAGGGACTGAACGTGGTATTTTAAAATTAAATAAACTCTTTGTTACAGGCTCATTAACTCATAAAAAAGAGGCATTTTTTTGTGACAATGGAAGGCAAACAAGCAGACGGATTTCCTAATGGTAAGAAATTCAGGCCGCCAAGAGACACTAAATGTGGTAATGGTGCGTTTCCAACCTGAGGTCGGTATGTTAGGCCTCGAGCAAAAGTAAGTTTACCGGCTAGAACCGGAACTCAGAACAGGAATTCGTCAACGACAAGCATTGGACGTTGTGGTACCGATCCGGGCGAGTCGCTGAAAACTCTACCACTTAGTAGAATGTCACGGTGTTAGTGACGGTTAGCCTGTGCTCATCATTTACGAACTGCCTGCCAGGAAGATAGATGGTCTATTCTGCAAAGTTGTTCGTCCTAACACGGGGAAAATTTTAATTTTTTCATTTCAAATCTAATTGTGAAATCCAGTAAAATCGTAAATAAAAATTCTTACATCGTTTACACAAGAATATATAGTATGCTAATTGGTATTCGTAGGCAACTCTGCGTTACAAGTAGTGAGTGGTTTCAACAAAAGAAAATGTTGCGAAAAGTATCGTGGCTCGAAAAACAAAGACTACTGCGGAGTCACCGGAGTTGATACAAAGAGAAAAACTACGGAAACACAGGATGTTTATGGTTATGGCACATTCGTTTTGCTTCGGCGTCTCAATCTTTACTGTTAGTCTAAGATCCGAAGTAAGGTCGACCTACACCGAGCTATTAATAGAATGAAATCGGATTTCAAATTTAGTATATCAGAAAATATATTAAAAATGGGTTGCCTAAAAAAATCCTGGACTTTTTTTTTTAATGTTTTTTTATTTATTAATTGGTGCAATGTTACGGTTTTACTCCGGCTTAAAGTAGGTGTAAGACGAAGTTCTAGAAGTGGGATATTATGGTTGTCTATACTATAATATTATAAAGAGGAAAGGTTTGATTTTTTGTTTGTTTGAAATAAAAAGGCTCCGAAACTACTAAACCGATTTCAAAAATTCTTTCACTTTTAGAATGCTACATTATCTTTGAGTGACATAGGCTTTGTTTCATCAAAATCGGTGTTGTAGAAGCATAGTTACGCAGGCGAAGCGGCGTGAATTGTTAGTCTGTTAGTGTCCAGATGGATTGCCAGGTATAAACAGATAATTGTCGATGCTAATAACTTTCACGGAATCGGATAATAGAAAAAAAGTATATCGCCATATATGCAGTTTAATTACAATTTTTATAATGACTTGTATTGATAAATTATGAAAAATATTCGATTTAGGAATCGTTTAGGCAAACCACTTGTAATATGATTGCTAAGATACTTACTTGACCATAAAATATGTTTTATTCAATTATCAGTTCGGTGTAAGTTGATGCAGGTTCGGATCTTGTACTATGTCTCATTTTAGTACCTGCCTAAATAGTAGCATGAGTGTCAGATTATATTGAATCTTTTTCCGTCGCCTTAAAATACTTTTTTTAATGCATGTACGCCAACAAAACTAAGTGAGGCTGCGTCTAACGTTCGTCTGGAAAGAGCTAAATCATCTACTTTAAGAAAACACCTTGAAACCGTGGAACACAATGGAAAAGAAATTGTTTGAGTAAATAAAGATAATGCTTTCTCTGAATTTTTCGCAAATGTCGGATACAATAAGCGTTTCAAAAGAGCTTTTAGAGATCTCATGAATTTTTAGGGTTACAATTAGGTATTTCGACACAAAATAAAAGTCTTTATATATTATGTCTTTATCTTTGTGGTGGTTGTGCTATTTTTTATGAAATGGGAAGGTAAACATACAGACGCATTTCCTGTAGACCTTTTCGTCTACAGGAAATGCGCCTGTATGTTTACCACGCTGCCTGTGTAACCTATGTTGCCAACCTTAAGTTCTGGTCAGTTCAATTGAAATTCTTCCGTATGTAAGTTACCAGTTACCTTACGTTCAAACTGGGACAGGACAATAGTAAACACTGACGTGATGACGACATGAATTATATATTTATATAGATACCTTTTACCTTCGTACGAGATCAAGGATATCCAATGCGATTTCGTATCCAAAGAGAGTACGTAAAACATAGAAAGTACCTAGTAGTTACTGATGAACTATGAAACGTTTGTAGTATTTAGTAGCACAAAAGTAAAAAAAAGTATCTTTACGCCTTTATCCCCGAAAAGGTTGGCAAAGGTACAAACAGTGCACCCACAATTAGCCGAAGACACTAAATCCCACAATGTGATAGGTGGCAAGCCTATCGCCAACCGGGCACATTTCCAATCCCGAACAATATTTTGTAATGAGAAAATTGGAAAAATCCAATTTTTCTTTTCGTTGGCCGACCCGGGATTCGAACCTGGGACCTTATGCAGTCAAGTCCAACACCCGGACCGCTAGACCACAGAGGCGATAGTAGTAGAGGTGGTAGTATAAACATATCCCTGAAGTGGTTGGCAAAGGTACAACCAGTGCACCTACAATTAGACGAAGACAGTCCCACAATGTGATAGGTGGCAAGCCTATCACCAAGCAGGCGCATATCCAATTCCGGGCAACTTTATTTTTATTAGAAAATTGAAAATACTCAATATCTAATTTTTCATTGCCCAACCTGGGGATCGAAGCCGGGACCTCAAGAAGTTAAATACGACGTCGGACTGCTAGACCACAGAGGCGTTTAGTAGTATAATGGTCCTAATTTTGCTGCACATTCACTAAAATAATTTTAACTTATCGCTCTCTTTCAACTATAGCAATTAAAAGTACCAAACAATTTAAATCCGTCACTTAATTTGTACACGAAATTGAAAATCTTTTATTCTATTCCTCGAAAGACGTTGACGACATCACAAATTGTCCGGACTAATCTTAAGGGGCCATATACGCTAAAATACGTCAGCAGTTTACTGTTTTTTTCATACAAAGCAATCATGGATCTTGCTGACAAATATACACAAGATTAACATGAACATGCTTAACTAGACTAGTGTTTCAAAAACACGATTCATTTTACTTTGCTCTATAGGAAAAAAATCAAAAAGTTAACCCTTTTTTGAAAGCTTTTGCTTTCTGTCTACTTCAATTGTGAAAATATCGACACCAGATTTAACGTAAACATAGATAAGTACTAAACATAAAAGGTAAGTGTTTCAGTTTTTATATTTTTTTTCAAATTACTTTTATGGTGTCAAAAATAGTGATTTGTCGCTTAAGACGTTTACTTTAGAGCGCCATTGTTCATAGTAATCATGGAACGGGGGAGCGCGGTGATTGGCTCTTCTGGCAAAAATTGCATACACCTAAAATAAGTATCGCCTCTGTTTTTTTTTTATGATATAGGAAGGCAAACAAACAGACTGATTTCCTGATGGTAAGAAATTCACGCCGCCTAGAGACACCAAAGGTGGTTGCGCTGCCAACCTGAGGTCGGGGTGTTAGGCCTCGAGTTAAAGTAAATTAACCGGCTACCTTACCCTCCGGACCGGAACACGTCATGACGTTATGGCGGCAGGAATAGGTAAGGCGGTGGTACCAATCCAAGCGAGTCGCTGCGAAACTCTACCACCTAGTAAGATGTCACGGTGTCAGTGACGGTAAGCCTATGCTCGCCTTTTACGAGCTGCCTGGCAAGGAAGGCAGATGGTCTATTCTGCAAAGGAGCTTGGACCAACACAACCTATGTGTTTGATTCCTGGATCAAGCAACAAAAAAAATCTAAAAAAACAATGGTGCTCGGGATTGGATATGTGCCCGGCTGGAGATAGGCTTGCTACCTATTATATTCTGAGATTTAGCGTTTTCGTAGTGTATCAGCAGGATGTTCCAGAAAAAGTATAGAATCGCAACGTGGTAATGAATTATTAAAACATTCTTTATAATATCACAGGTACAACTAGGGCACCCACGATTAGCCGATAAATGATTATATTTGAGATATAAATGAGTCCCCAATTCACGTGGTCATGGTTGTGTTAGTTATTATCAGGAAAAGGTCATTATGAAGAGAAAAACTGAGAAAGCTACAGGGAAAATGAAAAAATTATACTTTTTTGCATACAAATTGGTTGCTGTTAGTGTCAAACTCAATGTCTCAATTTCAGCTCGATGTCAAGTTAACGTTAATCACAATCAATGTTAAACCTCCTTTCAACCGTAAACTACCACCGTTTCCAAACCTAGCCAGACAGGAGAAGAAACGGCAAAACAAATAGCCCGCAAACAAAATGGCAAAACTTTTGTATAAACACAGTAAATATTTAATGATATACCAAGAACACAGAAAACATTTTGTTACATAAATAAAAAAAAGTATCTTCACGCCCATATCCCCGAAGAGGTAGGCAGAGGCACAACCAGGGCACCCACGACTAGCCGAAGACACTAAGTCCCACAATGTGATAGGTGGCAAGCCTATCGCCAACCGGGCACATTTCTAATCCCAGCCAAAATTTTTTTTTATTAGAAAATTGGAAAAATCCAATTTTCTTTTTGTTGGCCGACCCGGGATTCGAACCCGGGACCTCATGCAGTCAAGTCCAACACCCGGACCGCTAGACCACAGAGGCGATGGTTACATAAATATTTTTGGTTTAGTTCCATCTTTATATATTAAAACTAGCTGTTACCCGCGGCTTTGCTCGCGTGGCAGTTAATATACTTACTGAGCTGTGGTTAAATTAAAAACTAGATAAATAATTGATTCTTTTTTAAACACACTTTTTTATTATTAAATAATAGCCCATTAATAAGGATTTTCGTAAAAACGTTCAACCCCTATTTCAGCCCCTTAGGGGTAGAATTTCCAGAAACGCTTAAATAAGTATCAAATATTTTTGAAGATGTAGCCCAAAAACAGAGTTTCATGTTCCTTACTTAAAAAATGACGGTCTTCCATAAAACCATTCAACCCCTTTTTCACGCCTTTAGGGTTAGAATTTTCAGAAACCCTTAAATACGTATCTACTCATTTCAAATAAGTAGCCCAAAAATAAAGTTTTATGTATCTAACTTAAAAAATGCCGGCTTTAAAATTTAAAATACGGCTTTAATACAAATTTTTAGCCCCAATTTCACCTCCTTAGGAGTAGAATTTTCAGAATTCCGTCCTTAGTAACTCTTAACAGTTTTTGCCCTTTGATGATGAATCAGTCAGTCAGGACATGTTATTTTATAAGTATAGATTAAAACCCCATTTCCTTTGTTCATCGCATTATACGTGAAGGGATGGACCAATTTTGCTAATTTGATTTTTGTTGTGTGTGTGTTTGCTAATTTGTTGTTTGTGAAGTGGTAGTCACGAATATGTTCATGCGAAAAGAAGAAAATGTTCATAATTAGGAAAAGACAACGTCTGTCGGCTCAGCTAGTGATTTATAATGGCACATGGCACTCTGCGAGAAAGTATTGATTTTAGAACAAACCAGTTTGATCTAAGCTAAACCAGTTTATTTTAAAATAGTATTTGGCCGATAATCTATAAAATGAGAGTTATTTTAGATGTGATGTAATATATATTCCATTTAATTTATTAATTTTTATTACATTGGAAGGCAAACAAGCAGACGGATTTCCTGATGGTAAGAAATTCACGCCGCCTTAACACACCAAAGGTGGTAATGGTGCATTGCCAAACTGAGGCCGGGATGTTAGGCCTCTAGCAAAAGTAAGTTTACCGGCTACCTTATCCTCCGAACCGGAACACGTCAACGGCAAGCACTGACGTTATGGTGGCGGAAATAGGTAAGGCGGTTGTACCAATCCGGGTGAGTCGCTGCGAAACTCTAAAGTCAAATGTCGCGGTGTTAGTGACGGTAAGCCTATGCTTGCCGTTGCGAGCGGCCTGGCAGGAAATCAGATGGTCTATTCCGCAAAGAAGCCCGGACCAACACTAGAAAACGTATTCTAAGATTATTGCGGGCTATTTATAAACAATTTTCTCTGTTATAGTACCATTGAGGTTTCGAAGTTATTTGTAATGGGTTCAGCTCTTTGTAATTTCAAAACTATTTGACCTACAAGTTTGTAGTTTCTCATTTTGAAACCCACAGTACATAGAACATATAAACTTGATTTATTTATTCCTAAATTGTTAGAGAGAATGCTTGTAAAATTCAAATAAAATTATTTAACTTACAAATGCCCGCTAAAAAAATTATACGTATTGTACCGCGACAAAACAGGAAAGACAGTGTGCTACGAATGAACTGGACTTACCAGAAGTCAAAAACCCCAAATGTATATAGCTCTACACATGAACCTCAAGAAGTCAAGTTCGACGCCGTAAGCGCTAATTATTATTATTAATGCATAAACTTTTACTACTATAAATTTCATAAATTTATTCTTTTCCCCGATTGTATTGGTATTGGTGGTACTATCACCTTTGTTGTCTCTAGGCGTCTTGAATATCTAACCATCAGGAAATCCGTCTACTTGTTTGCCTTCCAATACCATCATTTTTTTCTGAAAAAAATTCACAAATTGATCTAATCCCAAAGTAAATGAAAATTAACAAATTATATTATTAAGGATTACGGGTGTTATTCAACGATACTAATATACAAACATCGTTAAAAAGGTACCGGAAAAATTATAATTAGCACCCAAACCTAGAAATACAAATGTCACATAAATATCTGCACCCGACGGGAATCGAACTCGACCCTCAGTCAGTGAACTAACGCTACGATCAGTGTATGTTAACCCTTCGGCCGACCAAGCTAATAAAGCTAAAAGTCCAGTTTAACCCAGTGACGTGCAAGAGGCTTTAAATAAATATAACATTATGATCATCGTAGTCACGTTTATCATATTCATAAAAATCAGCTTCTAGAAAATCGACAAAAATATATGTTTTTATCACTTAGTATTAAGAAGAAAGTGTCTTCAAGCCCATATCCTCGAAGAGGTAGACAGATGCGCAACCATGGCACCCACGACTAGCCGAAGACACTAAGTCCCACAATGTGATAGGTGACAAACTTATCGCCAACCAGGCACATATCCAATCCCGAGCAACTTTTTTTTAATTACAAAACTGGAAACACCAAATTTTTGTTTTTGTAGCCCGACTCGGGTATCAAACCTAGAACCTCATGCAGTCAAGTCCAACACCTGTACCGCTAGATTACACCAGCAATTACTCAGTATTTTATTATTAAATATATTACTTTTGTTACGGTTAACTTCTTCTTCTTTTATAAATATGACTTTCGATCGTTTTTCAAGACTACTTTGCCAATGTCAAGTTAGTTAATTCTTATACAGTCATTAGTCACTAGGTACTAAGTCATGTCAGGTCAGGGTCTTGAGTAAAGCGGTGGCTTCGTTACTCAAGCTCATCTAGTGAGATTTGAGGGCAGCTAGAAAATAGACGAAACACTAATTTCGTCATGATTATTTCATGTGTGCACTTTAACTGAACAAAATTAACCTAATTCCTACCTAAATAAACCAATTTCACTCAATATAAACACGAAATTCAATAATAATGAAAAAATTACGACCACCTTCATTCACGATGGCGCTAAAGCTCCTACGGTTAACTTTACGGGTTTCAGAATCATAGGTATAATTAGATGTTGAAGAATATTCTGGATTTGGTCGGTATGAAACACAGAGATAGAAAGCTAGAAACAATAAACACTTCTCATCAAAACGTCTTTTAACGAGCTTTTTATCGATTCTGCTCAGTAAGCAAAAGTTACGAGCGAAATTTAATGTTCATCAGATTAGATGTAGAAAGGGTAAGCAATAATCCAATTAAGATGAAGCTTCAATTTTTACTGAAGTATCTTAGTTAAACTTTAAGGCAAATTAATTGCGTTCTAAGAGTAATTGCGTAAGATAATTCGGGAAATTAAACAATGCTAAAAAAATGCGGTTGTCTGTAAAGTTCGATTACTGTCGATAGTTGAACGTGACAACGTCATGAGAATGGAGGCCGATTCTTCCTCTTTGTCGCTTGTTCCACATTCTCGCTCACAATTCAAGCCTTAAATGGCACGCCTCAGAGCGAGGCAACGCTGTATGAGTCATGCTTTTTGGTGCGTGCAGCCGGCTCCATCGAGTTATAAGACGTTGTCACGTCAGAATTAAATTATAAATTGCTATACATCTTAATATACATAAATTACGTATCATGTTGTTTGTCCGCGATGAGCTCCTAATTTACTAAACCGATTTCAATAAAATTTACACACTGTATGTAGTTTGACCTAACATGAAAGATAGAATAGCTTACATCTCAATTCCACTAAAAGCCGCGGGTAACAGCTAGTAAAAATTTAAAAACCAAAACGGTACCTTATAAGGTTTTTCAGCAAACATCACCATACATTTATAATGTACCTAACATACGCTATTTTTTTAAATAAATCAACCCCTAAAATACTGTTATAGGATGTGAAAGTTTGTATAAGAATCAAACTACTTGACGATAAAGAAGTCGCGGGTAAACAGCTACTATATAATATAAATAAATATATATCCATAGACAGATTACACAAATAGATATAACTCCAAGGTAAGCAGATTACAAATTTATGTTACGGTTGTCAGTCAACGATACTAACAAATAAATGTTTTATAACAATAAAAACACAGAACTGCTTAATTTTTTACCAGAATAAATATAATAAACATAATATCGGAAATACAAACTAGTGATACATATTGAGAGAAGCAAACAATATTTGATAAGTTGTCACAAAATATCATAATAGCTTTTCACCAGCAAAAATAGTTTCATTCATAGTATTTGTATAATTTCAAAGTTATCTCAATCAAGCCAATTTACTTTAAACGTTGTTCATTACTATTTGCCAAATATATTATCTCTTGTGATATTCCACTCGTAATATTGTCACATTTTCCTACCAAGTTTCATCTATCATGTAATCTAATATCTATGTTTCATCTAGCTATGTAATCCTTAAAGTTTGGGAATAAAATGGTGATGACCTACGTACGAACAAACAGACTGACTGACATGTTCCGTTGTTACCGTTCGTTTACGGAACCCTAAAATAGATTTAGAACTTTTACTTTTTTGCGGACTTCGAAAAAGTTCGAGCAACTCCAACTCGATTTCGAACTTTTTTAATTTATAGCTATTGTAGATCATGCTTTGGTTTGAATTATATTGAACGCGACGATACTGAAAAAAGTACATCTATATTCGTTTCACGAGATCGCCTCTGTTGCGATCTAGCAGTACGGCATTGGTATTGACTTTTTGAGGTCTTAGGTTGGATCCAGGGGATCCGAGGCAAATAAAAAAAAGTGTATTTAAAATTTTCTAATACAAGTAATGTTGCCCAGGATTATCGATATATAGGCTTGCTATCTACCATAGTTTGAGACTTAGTGTCTTCGGGTAGTCGTGGACTAAACGACTTCAATTTCAATATAACTTCGTCTAAGTACAGAAAGTCTTTTGAACCATGACCCACCTTATAAAAATATCCGTAATAAACATACCAAAAATACATATTTAGGATTTCATAACCTCTCTTATAGAGGTAATAAAAATTAGAGTAATCAACAAGCTTATATTAAAAAAAAACTATAAACTTACAATAAAAATAGAATTTAAAATTTCCTTGTTCAAAGTCGGTCAAAATAATAGTAATACAATAAAAACTTCTTCATTCAAACGTTTTACCTTTCCAAACGGCGATAATCCTCCCCTAAGGGTTGATTCAGATCGGTCAGCTGAAGCACATTCAGCCCAAGGGGTATCACAGGTCGAAGTAAGCGTCAGATATCGCACTCCCACTTGGTATAAAGTCCGTAGCACACCCAGCGAACCTCCAATAGCGTGGCCTCCTTCCACACCAACCAATGAGCACAGCCGATGATTGGCATGAGCAGCTAGTATATCTAAAACAAGAGTAACGTTAAGGGGCCATGTATGCTAAAATACGTCAGCAATATACTGTTTTTTTCATACAAAGCAATTATGAATCTTGGTGACAAAAATACACAAGATTAACATTAATATGCTTTATAAGACTAGTGTTTCGAAAACACGATTTATTTCACTTTGCTCGATAGAAAAAAATCACAAAGTTAACCCTTTTTTGAAAGCAAAACCCATCTGTCTACTTCAATTATGAAAATATCGACACCAAATTTAACATAAACATAGATAAGTATTATACCTAAAAGATAACTGTTTCAGTTTATAATATTTTTTTTCAAATTACTTTTATAGTGTCAAAAATAGTGATTTGGCGCTTAAGTCATTTGCTTTAGAGCGCAATATTTCATAGTAATCATGGAACGGGGGAGTGCGCTGATTGACTCTTCTGGCTGACTAAGTATGGGGCCTTAAGTATCTTAACCATGAAAATTTAGGCGAAGGTAATCACACATGATTAGCCAAAAGTAATGTTGAATCGGTTGGCCACCACCAGGCCATACCAAAAAAAATCCAACATACACACATACATACACCCAACATACATATATATCGTATCCTGACGGACCTGCCTGGCTTCCTTCCTGGAAACACGCCGGATTGGTAGACTCTTCACTACATAGTATATAAACAAAGTCGCTTCCTCTGTCCCTATCTCCCTTTATATGCTTTAATTTTTAAAATTACGCAACGGATTTTGATGGGTTTTTTTAAATAGATAAAGCGATTAAAGAGGAAGGTTTATATGTATATTTCATAAACGTGCGAAGACGGGGCGGGTCGCTAGTAATAAATATTATAAAAAAAACAATAGATAGAATGCGAATGTGGATTTTGGAAGCCGAGGAGACCTAGTTTGACATTCCACGATGAAATCAAGGGTCTCCGACACTGACATGTTTGTATGAAAAAGGTGATAAATGGGGAGAAAGAAAGGGACAGGTCTGACAGGATCGTGATGACGCACTTGATACTTCTCGTAGAGGAGACTTGGTGTGGAAATCTATAATATAAAAATGAATCGCTAAATGTGTTGGTAAGCGCATAACTTCAAAGCCACTGAACCGATTTGGATGATTCCTTCTTTGTTGTCTTAGTTACTGTCAGAAGAAGGTTCTTATAAAGAGAAAAACCGGGAAAGTTGCAAGGAAAATGGGAAAAATAATACTCTAATATTTCCCAAGGGTAGAACAAAGTTCGCCGGGGCAGCTAGTATGTACATAAATGTAGATAAACTTGAGATCGAAAAGAAGCAAATTCTTTTCCATCTCAAATGACATTCTAAACATGAATTTAGGAAGTCCAAGTAATATTCAAATAGTTATTTTCCAAATAAACATTAACTTGGCTTTTACTGCACCGATTTTGATGAAACAAAGCCTTTGTCACTCAGGCATAATGTAGCGTTCTAAGGGTGAAAGATTTTTTTAAATCGGTCCAGTACTTTCAGAGCCTCTTCATTTCAAACAAAAAAATTAAACATTTCCTTTTTATAATATTGGTATAGAATAAGTTGGCTCTGTGCTAGCACATTGTCTTGCAAACGGTTGCAAAAAATAATTGTGAAGATTTAGAGCAAATTATGTCAATTTTAAATTATAGTAGCAGCCCGCCCCTGCTTCGCACGAGTATAAACTATACATATAAACCTTCTTCTTCAATCACTTTATCTATTAGAAAAAACCTCATCAAAATCCGTTTAGTAGTTTTAAAGATTTAACCGTGCAAAGGGACATAGGGACAGAGGAAGCGACTTTGTGTTATACTATATGTAGTGATTATATCAGTTTATATTATCGTGATAATCGTCGTTCTTGGACCTTGGTTTGGGAGTACTTGCTAGTCTATATATGTATAAAAAAGATTCTCCATTTCGCATGGTCGTCGCATCGCCCCTGAAAGGATGTGTCAATTTTTGTACTTTTTTGTTATATAGATTAAGGTTGTGAGAAGGTAAGAAACATAAAAGAAGGGAAATGAAAAATTCTGTTAATATCGAGCAATACGAAGTTCGCCGGGTCGGCTAGTACATATATATATATATAATTAGAACTTAATTTTTCGTGGTCAGCGCATCGTACCTGAAAGGTTTCGCTAATTTTTTTTTGTTGTGTTAGTTGTTTTTGGGAAAAAATACTAAACAAACAATAGGAAAAATGGGAAAAAATGCTTTAATCCATACGCACTGTTAGTATTTATGTAAATGGCATGTTTCAAATGTTTCAAGGGTCGATTAGCACATAATAAAATAGAACTAGAACTGTACATGATATTTTTAATTAAAGCTATGAATTGTATTCAATATAGGATACAGATTCCAAAACGAGGATTACCTATTTATTTTTGACAATTGACCTTTTAACTTTTCCCGCGAAAACTACTTAACAAATTTTTAACTAATTTAGTCTATAGTCTAGCTCAATATTTAGTATACCTTTTACTGCAGAAAAATGTTCGTTTCCATTACTTACCAGGAAAAGCCACTTCAACACATATATGAAGTCGAGGGCAACAGAAAGCCCTTTATAAAGAAATATGAATTCACGTAATATTCAAAGCGAAGTGAAGCGTAGCCCTACGTATCTAAACACCGCAGCTCGTAAATCTTATCTGGCAAACGGTAGCAGTTACCCAACAAAAAAGCTGTACCGCAAAGTTTTGGAATCCCAGCCACTTTATAAAAAATTGGATCCAAGTAATGTACCATGAATTGTGTAATTTACTGGAGATTTACTGGTCTTTAAAACAGTGTAGATGTTGTTTTTCAATCGTATCTAAAAAAGATGGCAATCGACTTCAATTTAACAGTATGTTTGTTACGTAATTACTCGTCAAGTACCAAATGGATTTTGATGGTTCTTTATTCAAAAAGTAAGGTTAAGGTAAAGTCGCCTCTGTGGTCAAGCGGTCTGACTTTGGACTTGACTTCTTGAGGTAACGGGTTCGATTCCGGGGTAAGGCAACAACAAAATTTGTAATTTAAATTTTCTTTAAAAAACTTTGTCCCGCAATGTGATAGGCTTGCCACCTATCACATTGCGGGGCTTAGTGTCTTCGGCTAGTCGTGGGTGCCCCCATGACTAGCCGAAGACACTATGCCTATCGCCAACAGGACAAATTGGTTTTATAAGAATATTTAAAAAACAGATGTGTGTGCGATTCACGCACGATAGAAGTGAAACTTCAGTAAATCGACAAAAATGAGATGAATATATATTTGTGTCTCTTACCTGCAAAAGAATGGGATGAATATATATTTCAGTCTCTACCTGTCGTTTTTCCGTTGCACCCGTTTTGAAATCACAACGATTCTAAAGAAGTTTCACTTCAAAGACTACATGTACTTTTTGTTTTATCCAGGGATCGAACCCTGAAGTCAATTCTAACACCTAGACTGCTAGACCACAGAGGCAAAAACATAAGTTAGCGATTAGAATAAATAACATGAAAGTAGTTATTGCAACAGACGCAATATCGCGCTTATTTTCTCTTTACAAATTAATATGGATGCCACTTCAGAACTTTAATAAGTTTTTGTTTTGGTATTGCAGCATCGTTAACGGGTTAATAGGCTTATTAACAAGGGTGTATGTTACGTCATATATTAATTAATGTTATCGGCGAGGGATACATTTTATGGTGTTACGATGTGTGTTTCAAAAGTTAAATATTTATTCATTTTTATATGACACTTTTTATACTGTCTGTAAAGGTGTAGAACAACGTATATTTTTGCGTGGTACATGCAACGAGCAGAATAAAATATAATAAAAGAAATAAAAAGGTACGAAATTAATTACGTCAGATCTCTTAAATCCTTTTTTTGCTTAGGTTTGTTCTAGAAATTTCGCTCATTATAAATTGTTAAATTCTTGTTTTCTTATGATATCAAAAGTCAATTAAGCGGACGGATTTCAGGTACACTTTAATAATAATCTCCACAAAATAAATAATCCTTTTGTGAGATATAGTACACTTAACATATAAGTATACTTTTGCTATAAGTTGTAAGCTACCAATGAATGAATGAATGAATGAATGTGTTTTATTCAAATTAAGTATACATTATATACATTTTTTGAATGTCAAAATTCTTAATTCTAAAAATAATACCTATGTACAATTTATCCATTTATAATTTATAAACATTCAAAATAAGCAATTAAAAATTTTAATTGAAATTAAACTGTTACAAATTATTTCCAAAAATTACAAAACTAATAAAAAAAGAACATTAATCAAAAAAATTATTAGATAAAATGTCAAAAACAATGTCAAAACAATTACAACAAAGTGGAATAAATAGATAAGTATATAAAATGTCAAAACAATCACATCAAAGTCGCAAAAATAGCATTAAAAATTTCATATTCTCCATACATATGTCATTGTCATTAAAATACTCATTTATTGTATAATATGCCTTGTTAGAAAGTATCTTTTTTACGTAGTTTTTAAATTTTCTTTCTTGTAACTCTTTTATACTTTCAGGAATTTTGTTGTACATGCTCACGCAAACTCCAATAAAACATTTCGAGGTTTTTTTAAGCCTAAACTTTTGAATTATATTAATATATATTAATATTATTTATTATAATATTATATTAATATATATTAATATTAGATATTTGCTATTACATAATTTTCGTAATTGTATTACAACAAAGTTAAGAGAATTCCGAATACTTATTGAGAAGAGCCACTAGAACCGAATATTTAGCAGAGTCTGAGAGTAGGTACTTCATTTCCGAATAAAATGATTGTAATTTTAATTAGTTTATGTTAAATTTGTGTTATAAACAAATGTAAGATATAACGTACTCTTAAGCCTAAATACTAAAAAGCATCTTCAAGCCCATATTCCCGAGACGTAGGCAGAGCACCCACGATTAGCCAAAGATACTAAGTCCCACAATGTTTTAAGTAGCCTATCGTCAACCGCGCACACATTCAATCGCGAACAACATTTTTTTTTTGAATTGAAAAAAAAGGAGTTTCCTTTTGTTGCTAGACCCAAAAATCGAAGTTGGGATCTCATGGAGTCAAGTCCAACTTCCGCTATACCATAGACTATGATAAATTTAAAAAAATGTGTGTCGTTCGCCGGAGTTTGAGGACCAGATCCAATCATATGATAGTTTTGTAATAACATTGAAGTACCACTTGTATGGTCTACGTGAAAGTATTCTGATTCTAATTCCTGACTGTCATCGTCTTCCTTGGCCTCCTACACGATATCAGCAAACAATTTAGTAGGTATAGCCATGTAGTTAAGGCAGTCATAAAAATATGAAGGAGACGTTGCAATACTTAGTTAACAACGCATAGTCAAAGGTCACTGTGTTAGTGACAGTTAAAACTGCCTCAAAATAGTTCTATCTCAGCTCACCGGTGTTGTCACAGAAACCTTGATTTATCTGCCGCAAAGACGAAATGCTACTGATGAATTGTAAAACAGTAATTTCCCTTTAAGAACTTGAAGGTTAGGTTGCGGTTAGAATGTATTTGTGTCTTTGACAAAGTTTTTTCTTTGAAAGTACAAATTTGCATGGGACTTTATATTTTCGTTCCAAAGAAGATATAAAAAAGTATCTTCACGTCCATTTCCCCGAAGAGGTAGGGAGAAGCACAACCAGGGCACCCACGACTAGCTGAAGGCACTAAGTCCCGAAATGTGATAGGTGGCAAGTCTATCGTCAACCGGACACATATCCAATACCTAACTATATCATCAGACCAGCTCAGTTGTACCGGTATTCGTTAGTGTTTTACCTGTTAGGTCTCACATTTGTTTAAAAGTGAAATAAATAACTATATTGCGTCTAATATCTATTCCTATGCCAATAACTGAGCTAGAAATAAACTGGCGACCTTAAATGCTTAGACAGATCTCCATAAACTATAGCTAAGACTAAATAAATCGCATAAAAATTAGTCCATCTGCTTAGAATATATTATTATGCCACAGACATATACACACACATCCACTCACGTCAAACTTATATAAAATTCACATCAAAATCGGTCTACGCGTTCAAAAGTTACAATGCCACAGATATACTTACACACACGCAGACACGTCAAACGAAAAAGTTTAAAAAAGTGGTTAAAAAGGACATATAAAAAATGTGGTTTGATTAAAAGTTATAGCAAACTTATGAAATTCGCCTGTGTTCTAGCGGTTCAGTTGTTGCTTGACTGCCTAAGGTTCCAGGTTCGAATCCCGGGTTTTACCAATTTTCTAATAAAAAGAATTTGCTCCAGATTGGATATGTGACCGGTTGGCGATAGGCTTGCCACCTATCACATTTTGTGACTTAGCGTCTATGACTAGTCGTAGGTGCCTGGTTGAGCCTCTGCCTACCAGTTCGGGGATATGGGCGTGAAGATACTTTATAAAATTTGCAAAAGCAATAAATAAAAGTAATATACGTATACGTAATTTGTTTTCTCATTGTACACTTCCATCGTATTTTTTAATCTATTTGACTCCTAATAACCTGAAGCCTAATAAATGTTTTGAAGGGTATTTAAAATATTTAGTAATTTAAGTTTTATTTTCTTATACATAAAATGTTTGCCTGTTTTGTTATGTGACCAGGGGACTGTTGCATATCTTTTAGTAATGATCAAATAAAATGTAAACAAAATGTAGCTACTAGCCTACTGAGGACCTTCGAACCGCTACTGGCATGGGAAAAATAAAAATGTTGTTCTTCATATTTTCCATACAACTTTTCAGTTTTTCTCTTCATAGGAATCTTCTCTTGACAACAACAAACACAACAAAAAAAAATAGCAAAATTCGTCTATCTGTTTAGGCTCTTTGAGTATTGATGTAATTTATTTAAAAACACTTGTACTTTCCACAATATATTTTATTATTTTTTATTTTTATAATTTAGCCAACCGGTTTCGCTATACAAGCATCATCAGGGCTATATAACAGTTGTTATATATATTGTGGAAAGTACAAGTGTTTTTAAATAAATTACATCAAGAATGGAATTCCACCAAGCTCCGACGATAAGAAGTATAGAATCTATCTTTGAGTATTAGAAAAGTTTAGGCGTGATCCGTTGACCATGGAAATGGGGATTAATTTTTATATTAGCAGTATTAGTTAGTTCAGTTTGTGTGGGAAAAAATAAAATATTGTTTGCCTAGTTTCCTCGTAGCTGAAAGGGATAAAAAGTATCCTTAACCGTTTCCTAGTTCTAAGCTATATCCATATCAATTTTCAGCCAATTCGGTTCAGCCATTCTTAAGTTATAAATGGTGTAACTAACATGACTTTCTATTGTATCTTTATATATATAATTCTTCTGTGAGTGTGTATGTCACTGAACTCCTTCTAGACGACTGGACCGATGTTGATAAAAGTTTTTGTGCTTGTTCAAGGGAATTCGAGAATGGTTTAGATTCACAATTTGGTCTCCTAGAAAATGTTTTTTTATTTATTTTTTTAATAATAAGTCGTTGTTGATTTTGGAATGTTTCACATCGGATCCGGTAGACAGCGCTACTGTCGAAGCATTAATGTCAAGCGATACGAAGTTTGCTGGGTCAGCTAGTATACATAATATATATTTTTTAATCACACTTATCGTTGTAATTTTATAACTCAAGAACGGGCTCAACTATCCAAACCAAATGTTTAGGATTTATTCGGACTATTTAGTAGATGGTTTATATGAAGTTGATAAAATGATCCGCCATTTTGTTAATGGGTATTTTTCAGTCAAATCGAAAATCTTTTCATTTGTTTTTTCTTTTTTTGTTGTGTGTCATGCGGTCATATACGTAGCGAAGTTTTTTTTTTTGAATGACTAATGTGTTGCCAACCTCGCGGTTTTTACAACTTC
Organism: Calephelis nemesis; assembly: GCA_002245505.1. Taxonomy (NCBI): domain Eukaryota; kingdom Metazoa; phylum Arthropoda; class Insecta; order Lepidoptera; family Riodinidae; genus Calephelis; species Calephelis nemesis. The sequence continues at coordinate 536,222 of NJDD01001318.1, forward strand.
ACCGGGCTTTAGGTAGCGAAGTACATACCGGGCCGCAAGTAATATATACATTTTTTTTTATGATATAGGAAGGCAAATAAGCAGACGGATTTCCTGATGGTAAGAAATTTACGCAAATAACACGTCATTTGACAGCTGTTTGACGTACACTTTACCCAATGAACATCACTAAAAAGATACGTAATCAGTCCCCAGGTTTGTGCAATTATAACATAGAACTTAATGCAGTTTGCCAGTCATTAGTGTCCTACATTAGGGGCTGCACATCAGTCAACTGCTGAAAAGATAATGTGCTGGACGAAATATGTTGAACATATTCAGGCAAATACACTGTGTATGTGTAATATACCTAAATAAATGTTGAATAATGAAACTATTTTGTCAGTTAGTTTGTGAGGACAAGCACACGGCTCTCCTGATGGTAAGAGATAATCGTAGACTAATACCGTCCCCCCGTGTTGGTCCGGGCTCTTTTGCAGAATAGACCATGTGCCTTTCTTGCCAGGCAGCTCGTAAAAGGCGAGCATAGGCTATCGTCGCTAAAACCGTGACATCTGACTAGGTGGTAGAGTTTCGCAGCGAATCGCCCGGATTGGTACCACCGCCTTACCTATTCCTGCCGCCATAACGTCATGACGTGTTCCGGTCCGGAGGGTAAGGTAGCCGGTAAGCTTGCTTTTGCTCGGGGTCTAACATCTTGACCTCAGGTTGGCAACGCGCCATTACCATCTTTGGTGTTTCTAGGCGGCGTGAATTTCTTACCATCAGGAAATCCGCCTGCTTGTTTGCCTTCCTATAACATAAAAAAATGCCTAAGACATTATAGATGTTATAGGTGCGTGGCTGTCTTGTGGGCAGGTGCTTAGGATTACCCTACCTTTCGGACCGGAACATGACAAAGTCGTTATCGCAGCTGGAATTGGTAAGGTGAAGGATCCCTACTTGTCAAGTAGGTGAATAGCACTCTACCACCAGTGGTCTTGCTGGTGATGACCTATATTTTAACGAGTGCTCACCTCTTTTGAGCCGCCTGGGAGTAAAGCAGGGACTTATTTCAACTAGGATGGGATTTAACTTGTGACCTTCTGGGTATAAGTTAACAAATCTCTTATTTTAAATAATTTACCTTATTCCTTAAAGTATATCCATCTAAGCATATATTTACTTACTATCTTAAATTTTATCATTAGACTAGTTCACCCGGCAGAAGTTGTTCTGCTATTTAGTTTTTCAATATTTTCGATGTACAGAATTGACACTTCTACAGATTTATTATATGTATAGATTTGATGTATGAGTGTATTATGTTTTTTAAGGTTGTACTTTTTCTTGTTATATTTTTTCTGAATTTTTTTGGAAGTTATTTGGAAGAAATCGCTACTTAGCGGTATAACTGCAATTTGTATATATTTCCTTAATAATAGTGCTACATATAGTAGTAGTACCAAAGACAATATTTAAACTAATCTTTGGTAGTACTTTTAATATGTTTTTGTTGTACAATAATTAGTTTTTATTGTTGTTATTATCACTGTAATCTACCACTATGATAAAAATCCAAAAACGAAATTCTATTCTTTATTGACAAGTTGATTAGTACCTTATCGTTTCCTAAGAATATTATATGAAACTAGCCGAAAACTTCGTATCGTTTTACATTTAATACATAATATTTGATGCTCCGATAGTAGCGCAGTCTGCCGGATCCAAAGTAAAACATTCCAAAATCGACTACTAATTACAAATAAAAAATACTCACAACTAATTATTAGAGATAAGCTCGCCTTTTGTACTTTTTTTTACTTTTAAGTATTTTTTTTTAATATCAGTTGTGTACAATAAAGA
>NJDD01001318.1:543411-556067 GCA_002245505.1 Calephelis nemesis
AATTGTGGGTTATTCTTTATAGATAGACATATAACACCGCTTACTTTTTTTGAGATCTATCGAAGAGGAAAAATCCCACCATAGATTGTTTTGTTAAAACTCAAATGGTTTTGGCAGCGTTTTCGAGGAAAGCTCCCGATCGGCTTATTTTTGCCGACATGTAGAACTAATATCATTGTAATATCGTTGGTTTCTATAAAACATAAACTTACTATACACTAAAACCTTCCTCAAGAATTGTTACAACTATCGCCTCTGTAGTCGAGCGGTACGGCGTCGAGCTTGATTTCTAGAGGTTCCGGGGTTCGATCCCCGGGCCGGGCAACACAAAAAAATATAACATTTTAAATTTTTAATAAAAATAACGCTGTCCGGGATTGGATAAATTTGCCCAGTTGGCGATAGGCTTGCCACCTATCATATTGTGGGAATTAGTATCGGCTAGTCGTGGGTGACTTGGCTGTGCCTCTGCTCGAAAATGGGCGTGAAGATACTTTTTTTATTAAGTTACAATTTATAAACAAAATATACTTTGACACGGGGTCGAATCCGGAAGCTTTCAGTGAAAGCCATAAGCACGGCTGGTCATAATAACAATGAATAATGTTAACTGACGTTTCTGAGTGTGGTAAATATTTTTTAGCTTGACTTGCTTACTTCTCGGTTAAATTTGATTTGTGTAATTTGTCCTAAAATATAAAAAAATGCTATGTATATGACGTCCTAAATACCGGGCTCCGTAAAGCCTGAAATAATAAAAATAACTCTAAAATGATAGATGATAGCTGATAATATGTATTCATATATATCTGATACACATACAGATGAAACATATGTATATATATACATTAAAATTTGTAATTTGGCACTAATAATGCAATTTCTAAAAAAATACAATAAAATATGTATATCTATTAAATGAGACTGAAATTTAAGTCATCTGAAAGTAATGTTATAATTTATAATTACTTAAAATTAATTGATTACACATGTAAATTCTATAATAGGATAATGTAGCATTCATAGCATTTTGTAATTGGAAGTCGCATATTGATTCACTTTGTAACAAAATTGATAGGTTTATATATGTGTTAAGACGAATAAGAGAAGTGTCAGGCTTAAAAGCATCTCTTTTAGCTTATCATGGGTATGTTTCTTCCGTTTTGCAATATGGTATTCCTATTTGGGGAAATTCTGTAGAACTAATTAGAATCTTCAGAGTTCAAAAGAAGTGTATAAGAGCAATATGTAGTGTTAATCAGTTGCATTCATGCAAGCCACTTTTTAAGTCTCTTAAAATATTACCTTTACCTTGTTTATATATTTTGGCTGTATGTGTATTTGTAAAAAAACATCATCATTTGTTTCAAACAAATGCTGAGGTCTTAGGTTTATCACATTTTAGAAATAGTGAGAAACTCCATGTGCCTAACCAAAAACTCAATATTTGCAAAACTAATATATATTGCATGTCCATTCGTATATACAACCAGGTTCCTGATAATCTTAAATCATTGCCATTAAAAAGATTTCAAAAGAAGTTATTTGACTTGTTGTTAGATAAGACATATTATAGTGTTAAAGATTTTCTTGCAGACAAGCTTAAATAATATAAATTTTGTAATAATACTAATAATAATAATAATAACTTATTATAATTTCAGTAACCGAGCTATGTTTGGAAACGATGGTACTACAAGGACAATAGATTATACTACTGGCTGTCAAGGGAGTTTGTTTCGCCGTTTCTTCTCCCGACTGGCTAGGTTTGGAAACGGTGGTAGTTTACGGTAGACAGGGCTAAATTTATTATCATTTTAAAATTATTTGTAAGTTATAACTCAAATTATAATAAGAATAAAACTATTTGTTCGTATGAATATTAAAACATTGTGTATATAATTAGTTATATTATACTTATAAAAATATTAAATTATTTGCACACCACAATGTGGTAGAATATGTTGGAAAGCTTAAATAATTTTGTAACAACCTTAACACACATATTCCGCAAATAAATAAATTTTCTTTCTTTCTTTCTAAAAGTAAAAGAATTTTTGAAATCGGTCCAATAGTTTCGGAGCCTATTCATTTCAAACAAACAAAAAGTCAAACCTTTTATCTTTATAATATTAGCATATATAAAGCTGTAGTTTGTTCGTTTGCTTGCTTGAATGCTCTAATTTCAGAAACCGCTGGTCCGTGGTCCGATCGGACGGCTACAGGCTTGTCATCTATCATATTGTGGGACTTAGTATCTTCGGCTAGTCGTGGGTGCCTTGGCTGTGCCTCTGTGTATCTCTGCTGGGAAATGGGCGTAAAGTTACTTTTTAAATATAATACCTAAGTATATGACGTCCTATATACCGGGCTACGTAAAGCCTGAAATACCAAAATAACTCTTAAATGATTGATGATAGATATACAAATCTACGTCGTCAGTCATATATATTTACGTAGTCAGTCAGGCGAATCACTAGTTCAATAAAATCAGACCTAAGAATAAACTGTATCAGACTAATAAATGTAGTACATTTTCTAAGACACTCATTATGGATATCCTTCCACGAGGATCATAACTAACAAAACAAATTAGCTGCCACAAACCGCCCGCGTTACTTAATGGCAAATGGTAATAGATATTTTCTCGTCTTTCATTGGATTTCAGAAGGGAGCTATTCCGATAACAGTTCAATCTATATCTACCTATTTTGTTTCATGTTTAATATTGTAACACGAATAGTGGGTAAACTAACCGTATCTTTATTTAAATTAATCTTTTGTTTATTAAATTAATTCTGGTATCTATTTAAGTATTTCTATGTATTAGTATCGTTGACTAACACCCATAACACAAGCATATAATTTGCTTACTTTGGGGTTAGATTCAATTTGTGCGACTTGTCCAGGGATATTTATTTATCACTACATAGTATAAAACGAAGTCGCGTTCTTTGTCCCTATTCCCCTTTGTATGCTTAAGTCTTTCAAACTACTGAACGGATTTTGATGCGGTTTTATAATAGATAAAGGGTTTAAAGAAGAAGGTTTATATGTATATTTTATACCCGTGTGAAGCCGGGCTAGTTTATTTATAAATTGAAGTCGGTTTTGGAGTTTCGATGCGCTTAAATTATCTTGTGAAAACTCGTAGACGAATATACTTCGAACTGCTACGTTGATTGCGTTCATAGAACTTGGAGAACTTGTAGCCAAGCTTTGATTTTACGAACTTTACTAGATTAAATAGACAAGATTATCGCCTCTGTGGTCCAGCGGTTCAGTGGTTTGACTTGACTGCATGAGGTGCCGGGTTCGAATCCCGGGACGGGCAACATAAAGAAAATTCGGTTTTCCGATTTTCTAATGAAAAAAAATGTTGCTCGGGATTGGAAAAGTGCCCGGCTGGCGATAGGCTTGCCACCTATCACATTGTGGGACTCAGTGTCTTGGGCTAGTCGTTGGTGCCCTGGTTGTGCCTCTGCCTACCTCTTCGGGGATGTGGGTGTGAAGATACTTTTTTTTTAAATAGACAAACTTTTACAATTTTATGACTTAGAAAAGATAAATTTACATTAGCAGTAAGAGTCATGAGGTTTAGAATTTTTATACTCGCGAGTTGGCCTTAGAAAGAGTTTCTCCTACTTTAGTACGGCTACATTCTTGCGTAAAAGCTCTAGTAGTTTATGTTACTAAGGGTGAATTTTAAATACGTCGCCTATTTAAATAAATAAAGTACCATCCTATGTCTTTGAAAAGATAAATTTACCATTGCAATAACATACATGGCGCACAAAAATACTCATTTTTTTAAATTTGGTCTTCGAAAGGGTATCTTCGTTTTAAGTAAAAAAAACTCGTAAACGAATATACAACGAACGAACGTCCGGGCGTCGTAGCACTGGTAGTATTCGTAACTAGCTGTGATTTTTAAGAACGTTAACAGTATAAATGATACAATACCTTCACATGATTCATAAAAGATAAATTTACCATTACCATTAGTTATATGCACAACAAACACACTAATATTACGAGTGGGCCTTGAAAAGAGCACCTCCTATTTTCAAGTGAGTATTTTCAACACAATGAATATTAGCAGTAGCTCTAGCAGTAATCGTTGCTAGATGTGAATTTAAAGAATCCCACCTGATTAAGTCTACACAGTATCATTCCATGACTTACATTTTTTATATTTATATTTTCTTATATTTTCATTTATTTGTACCGATGTAATTTTCAAGTAGAGAGTAAATTGAAATGATACGAAATATGATAATGCGATTGCAAAAAAATTAAACAGATAAAACCGTTAGTTATAATGGCTATTTCGACTGCTGCACTATTATTTGTTATGTTTATGGTTATTTGTAAACAACCTACAATAATAGAATAATTAACAAATATACATATCTGTTGACACACAGTGAATTGAATCAGTTTTATATTTTTTAATTAGATTAGATAATCAAATTAAATGCGTGTAATTTGCTAATTGCCACTATAAATTTGCATGTCATACTATGACAAAATGTGCAGGACCATGGAAATATGTAACAACTTACTGTAAGTACCACATTTTTGGCAAATAAACATTTATTATTCATTATTATTACTATTAAAAATATCACTTTTTCAATAATTTCCATGGTCCAATAGCAGCGAGACCCTGCGGACCTACCTATCCTTTTTGATTGAAAAAACATTGATGAACAAATATATTACGAACGGCAACGTCCACATCGTACTTCCTCATTCATTAACTTATTCGTATTACTCATAGCTAGCATTCGAGTACTCAGAGTATAGTAGGACATATAACCATACATAATTAATTATAATAATGACACACGCGCACATACGCACAGACACACACACATGCACATAACTCATTACATTTTCTAACATAATCTACTTACATACATTCTTGGCATCATAATACGTACACACATATTATATGTGTTTGATAACAATTTTGTCGAATCTAATTTATAGTTTATGTTTTGTAGTGATTATTTATTGTAATCTTGAAGTATTACTTATAATAATAACGGTACTAGTTCAGTGTGTGCGCTGTACCCCAGGCTTTCTTATAAAGCCTTGTTCAGGCCTTCACATCAAACACAGAACAAAAACATAAAAAAGTACTATCTAAAAGGTGTGACGGCAAATAAAGATTTTTACAATTACTATTACTAATATTTATTATTACACGTGAAATTTGGCACTTGATACTCTCTGCCTACCACGCAAGGGAAGTGGCGTGAAGATATAATATATGTATGTATTATTATTAAAGGAAGACAAGAATTTAACAAACACCGCCTGACTAATTAGACGCACCCGTAACCATTACAATTTTACGATTTAGAAAAGATAAATTTATCATTGCAGTATCTGACATGGAGCTCAAAATCTCAGCGTGATTGCACCCAACCATTAATTCTGTTGCGGTACCAGGTGTCTATAGCCAGCGGTAAATGCCTCCCCACAGGTGAATCATTTCCTCGTTTGTCATTCTAATATTTTTGTTGGTATTTTATATGTTTTGAATGCCTTTCAGTGGATGCATTAGATAATAAATCGACTCCGCGCAATATAATATTTATGAATTCAAACTCTGGTACCTTACAATAAGATAATACTAGTTTAATAACTTTAAGCTGACATTTATTTTTTATATTTTAAGTTAAGTAGTATTCGTTAACAATAAAATAAAATGTAACAAATCCTTTATTATACTAATATTATAAATGCGAAAGTTTGTAAGAATGTGTGTATGTTTGTTACTCTTTCAGCTCGAATGGCTGAACGGATTTGTCTGAAATTTGGATCACAGATAGATTGTGGCCTGGGTTAACGTATAGGCTACTTTTAATCAAGATCGCACAACGGGTTATTGTGGAAACGCGGGCGAAGTCACAGGCAACAGTTAGTAATAAATATAGGACGGAAAGTTAGATGTTAACAATGTTGACTACAAATAATTCGATTCGTTGACAAGTTTTCAGATCGGAACACTACAATGACCAGCATTGGGGTTATTGACTAGCTAATTTTTTTATGATATTGGAAGACAAACCAGCAGACGGATTTCTTGATGGTAGGAAATTCACGACGCCTAGAGACATCAAAGATGGTAATGGTGCGTTGCCAACCTGAACCTGAGACCGACACCTCAAGCAAAAGTAAGTTTACCGGCTACCTTACCCTCCAAACCGGAACACGTCATGACGTTATGGCGGCAGGAATAGATAAGGCGGTGGTACTAATCCGGCTGAGTCGCTGCAAAACTCTATAAAAAAAATATCAATATATGTTTTATTTCAAACACCTTGATGTAGGGTTGTTTGCAAAAATTTATAGTATATTAATAATATACCAAATTTGTTTTAAAATATATTTCATTATATTATCAGTTCTAAGCTAGTCGATGTAAGCTCGGATCTTACTACATTTTTTATGATATTGGAAGGCAAACAAGCAGACGGATTTCCTGATGTTAAGAAATTTACGCCGCCTAGAGACACCAAAGGTGGTAATGGTGCGTTGCCAACCTGAAGCCGGAATGTAAGGCCTCGAGCAAAAGTAAGTTTACCGGCTACCTTACCCTCCGAACCGGAACACGTCATGACGCTATGGCGGCAGGAATAGGTAAGGCAGCGACTCGCTGCTGAACTCTACCACCTAGTCAGATTTCACGGTGTTAGTGACGGTAATCCTATACTCGCCTTTTATGAGCTACCTGGCAGAAAGGCAGATGGTCTATTCTGCAAAGGAGCATGGACCAACACGGGGAGAAATGACTTATACGAGCGGAACCTCTCAAAGTATTATACTACACAGTCTTGGTAATCGTGGCAGTGGCAAAAAATCACTCTCGTTTAAATACGCGCTTCGAAAGCGCTTGTCATTAGATATTCTCAGTAACACGGGATTTCCTATGTAAATGAAAAAAATGTAAACGAATATACTACGAACTGCTACGTCGTAGCAGTCGTAGTAACCGTAGCCTGTTGAGAATTTTATAAACTTCACGTGAACGTGTCATTCTCCTTTTCATTTTTTATTAATAATAAGTAAATAAAATTTATGAAATGAATACAATGCTTGTATGTATACAAAGACTTGCAGTATTCATGAAGTAACTTATAATAATAATAATGAAAGCTGAAAAGGAAAAATTCTTCTTTTTCTTCTTTTATGGCTTTTGCAACTACCTTGAGTAAGAAGGAAAAATTGTCAAAATACATAGACTTGGCTCACGAGCTAGCCGACATTTGGGATGTTGACTCAACAACAAGTGTCCCGATAGTCTTTTCAGTAAACGGTCTTATAGCGAAGAGTCTCCACCAGTATCTTAAGAGACTCGCTCTGCAACCCTGGGTTAAGGGCCGTATTCAGAAGGCAGCAATTTTCGGGACGGCCCGCATTGTGCGGAGATTCCTCAGTTTGTCTCCCTCACCATTGACGGTTTAGGTGTAAGACCACCGTCTTTGGGGATCTATTTTTATGTTTATATTTTTAATATATATTTTTTTCTTAAATGTGTAAATTTAGAAAATAAGAAACAATGTAAATAAATGATATAATAATAATAAGTTTTTATTGCAGGCAAAAAATACTAATGTATCGCATGTTTTCATGTTTCATGTTTTCATGTTCCGTCAAATGTCACTAAATAACTTTATCTACTTTACCCAAGTGCCCAACATGACTGTCATGACGATTTGTGACAAATTTTGCTTGAATTTGCAAAATTGGATAACTACTCGTAGATACACATTTTAACTTGAGTAATGACAGATGCTCACTCTCATGGTAAAAAAATATGTATGCTACATGTTTTCTATGGTGTTATTTAAACTGATAGCTGTAGCGTAATGCTATTATCCTCAAGAAGTTTTTAATGAAAAAATGGTTAAAAAACCGAACTTTTTAAACAAAACAATAGGAAATAGAGAATTATTCTCCGTTTTGAATAGGAAGCCCTTTGGGAAATAGATCATCTGCCTTCGTGCTAGACATCTCGTAGAAGGCGATAGGCTTACCGTTACCAACACCATGACATCTGGCACTACCGCCTTACCTTTTTGTTCCATAAAGTCAGTGCTTACCGTTGATGTGTTCCTGTTGGGAGTATAAGGTAGCCGGTAAACTAACTTTTGCCTAACCTAACCTCACGGCATCAAGTGGGCAACTCACCGTTACCACCTTTAAGTCAATTAGGCAGCGTGAATGTCTTAATATCGGAAAATCCGTCTACTTCTTTGCCTTCCAATAGCATAAAAAATAAAATAAATAATTAAGGAATTATAAATACTATGTATTAATAATGCCGTCCTGCCTGACAGCTCGTAAAAGGCGAGCAAAGCATAGCTTACCGTCACTAGCAATGTGACATCTGACTAAGCTAATCTCAGGAAATCCGTCTGCTTATTCGCCTTCCAATATCATAAAAAAACTGACTTACCATCAGCAGATGTACAAAATGTGAGCTGCGGATGATATTTGTCTGTTAATCTCTGTATTAAGTCTATTTGTTCAAATGTTAACTGGACTGCATCACGGTGCTGAGCGTCACACGGAACGTAAGCTGCCCAGAACTGCAACAAAAATTATCTTTAACTAAACTAAATTAAACATACAAATTTAGTATTTATTCGATACTTTCACGCAGTTTTACGCAGCTTTGTTTGCGTAACTTGGCTTCTACTGCATCGATTTTAATGAAACAAAGCCAATGTCACTCAGAGATAATGTAGCATTCTAAGGGAGAAAGAATTTTTGAAATCGATCCAGTAGTTTCGGCACCTATTCATTTCAAACAAAGAAAAATTCAAACCTTTCCTCTTTATAATATTAAGTATAGATATAGATGGTTGTGCCTCTGCCTACGAATTCAGAGATATGGACGTGAAGATACTTTACTTTACTTTATTCGATATTATTTACTAAAAATACTAGCTTGTGTTTTTTTTTGCAGTTGCAATTTATTTAGCTCCCCCATTGATTGATGATTGTAGGTGATTTTAAGCGATTAGATATTGATTGTTATAAAATATCTTTACTTACTAGGTGGTCGCCCGTTGGTCGGAATTCGACCGCCATTTTTTTTTGTTGAATATAAATAAATTGTTGATAAGAACGCCATCTTTATTTCTCAAGACCAAGTACTTTGTTTCCAAACTTTTTAGTCTGTGATCTTTTATCGTTATCCTATTAATATTATAAATGCGAAAGTTTGTATGTATGGATGTATAGATGTTTGTTACTCTTTCACGCAAAAAACTACAAAGCCGATTACGATGAAATTTGGTATGTAGGTAGCTGAAGACCCAGAATAACATATAGGCTACTTTTTATCCCGGAGTTCCCGCGGGATTGGGACTTACGCGGGTGAAACCGCGGGGCGCAGCTAGTCATCAATATATTTGTTTGTGTCTGTGTCAAATGCATGGTAGTGTGGATAATGTTTTATTTATTGATTTAATTTACTTTATAAGCATTATTATTAAAAATATTAGCGTTTTGCACTTCTCCTATACATAAACTATAAGTGTGCCAAATTGTATGCTCCTGCGTCCGCACAATTTTCGTAAAAAGGGATCCAAAGCATCACGTATTAATATACAGATAACACGTCCTGACTAACTGATTCATCATCGTCGAGCAAAAACTATTAGAGTTACAGTCATGAAGTTTGGTGAGTAGGGTCGCTTTATTAAGTAGACACCCACGAAGAACGGGAGAAACCAAAAGTGGTGAAGTAGGGGTTGAATGTTTGTATGAAAGGCCGTAATGGGCTATAATCAGTAAATATATTAACGAGTTAAGCCGCGTATAAAATGTAAGTAACGTAAATCAATCATACATCTTAATATATATAAATTACGTGTCACGTTCCATATTTTTAAGTAATGAAACACTTGTACTGTTTTAAGTATCACTTATAGTTTATTATTTTGTAAACAGCCTACAAGTTTCGCTTATAACAGCATCATCAGGGCTAAAACTTTAACTACTAAAGGACATAACTACCCGCGTCAACAGGTAAGAAAGGAATTAAAAATTTCGTGATTTGAATTTTCAGTAGCTCAAATGGGTAGAGCATTCGTCGGTTTGAGACGAAGGGTTACCTACAGGTTCAAATCCTATCTGGAGCGATTTTTTTTTCTTTAAAATTTATAGAAATTTAACTCAAGTACAGGGCAACTGCTAAAATAAAAATACCTTATGGATCTAAACCATTCCCTAAACTTTTTGAAAACACACACAAAAATTTCATAGTAATCGCTCTAGTCGCTTAGTAGGACTTCAGTCACACACACACACACACACAAGAAATACATTTAGAAAGGTGATTTTGATCAAAAAACAAACAACGGGTTGCATTCCGGGATTGCCGGAAAAAGTGGAAACTTGAATATTAACGTTGTGCTTTTTCGGCATTTGGGAATAGTTAGGGAATAATTTAGCACGAATTGCTTTAATTATCAGTATGAAAGTACTATTGTTTTTATGTTAGAATACAATATTCAATTATTGCGCTACCGTACACAAACATGACAACGCGAACATTTGCGCAAGCATCCTGCGCTGTCTTACGAATTTTTTATCAGGTCACGTGTCCTGACGCGAGTTAAGAAGTTTTACCCATTCCTAAAAATGTGCGCAACGCCGCTAAAAAAGTTTTCACTTCAAAAAATAATTAAAATTGTAGACACCGACGATAGACATTCTATATCACATACACGTATATATTCATATCACAGCTATCTATAGAAATCTTTTGAGAATCTTACAAACAGCTCTTATTTATAGAAGATCTTTTAAGAAGCTTATGAACAGCAGTATTCATGGAAAATAGGAACTAACGACAACCAGTACAGAAATAACATTTAATGTAAACTTCAACGCACACAAAGATGTTTCAGAGCCCTTACCATGAGTTTTAGTTTCGTCGAGTTTACTGTACTCGCTGTCGTCACCGCAAAATTTTATGTTTTTTTTATGTTATAGGAAGGCAAACAAGCAGACGGATTTCCTGATGAATGGAATATCATAAAAAAAACAGCGCCTCTATCGGTAACTAAGAGAGACACATTTTTAGACCAAAAATGTCATAAATTTCGACACGTAACTTACCGAACGTAATCTTTAGTCACTTAAAATATTACCTTTGCCTTGTTTATATATATTAGCTGTATGTGTATTTGTAAAAAAACATCATCGTTTGTTTCATACGAATGCTGAAGTTTGTCACATTTTAGAAATAGTGAAAAATTACATGTGCCTAACCAAAAACTCAACATTTACAAAAATAATGTGTATTGCATGTCGTATATACAACAAAATTCCTGATAATCTTAAATCATTAAATAAATTTCAAAATAAGGTATTCAACTTAATTTTAGAGAAAATATATTAGAGTATCAAAGATTTTCTTGTCGACAAGAATAAATAATAAAGTATTTCTAATATGATTGGTTGCCGGGGAGTTTGTTTCGCCGTTTCTTCTCCCGTCTGGCTAGGTTTGGAAACGGTGGTAGTTTACAGTAGATAGGGATAAATTAATTTAAATACAAAATACAGTGTGTTGTAGATAATAACTAATTAATTAAAATTAATAATTGGATTAAAACCTATTAAAATATTTGCGCACCACAAGTTGGTAGAATATGTTGAAACGCTTAAATAATTTTGTAACATCTTTGTAACACTCATATCCCGCAAATAAATATTTTTTCTTTCTTTCTTTACCAACTCATGGTAAGGGCTCAGTTTTGTGATGTCTGCCGCAGTCGATTAAATATCACGGAAGAGTTGCATAACCTGCCGCTCGCTGAATACAAATGCGTATTCTTCATACGCAGTGACATGTAATAGGAAACGTGGGTGAAGCCCATTGTTTGAAGAATTTAAAATATGATGTACAAAAGTTTTCAGTATACTGTGAACGGTTGTTGAAAATCAGATTGACGGGTGAATAAAATTATTAAGGAAACAATGCATTTTTTGAAGTGGAAATTTCTTTAGCGGCGTTGCGCATTTTTGGAATGGGTAAAAACTTATAAACTCGCGTCAGGACACGTGACCTGACTCGTAAGACAAAAATTCGTAAGAAGGCGCAGGGCGCTTGCTCGATTGTTCGTGTTGTCATGTGTGTCATTTGTGTACGATAGCGCAATAAATGAATATTGTATTCTACCACACAAATGATTCTACAACATAAATGACAGTACTTTCATACTGATAATAAAAGCAATTCGTGCAAAATTATTCCCTAACCATTCCAAAATATCAAAAATGCACAGCGTTAATATCCAAGTTTTCACTTCTCCCGGCACTCCTGAAGTGAAACCCGTTTTTTCTTCTATTAAAAAATGCAATCAAGCACACAGATTTCCAGATGGTAAAAGACAAACGTTGGCTGATTCATCATAGGTGTTACAGTTTTGTCGTTATCCTTGATCTTAGGTAAATTGTGCAAGTCTACTGACTACTCTGCCCTGCTCTGGAAAGTGACACTATCATAATGCAGGTTGAAATAGCTAAGGTTGTAGATCCTCCCCAAGAATACAAGTCTTGTCGTGGCGGGGTGGCTGAGTAACCGACACTGGGATTCCTGAAGTGGTGCACGCTGTGTCTCTGTG
>NJDD01001320.1:16630-27113 GCA_002245505.1 Calephelis nemesis
GTTGTTAATTAATTCTAGAAAACCTTGTAAAATCCTAGAATAGTAGAACTTTTAGACTATTCCAAATGTGGACAAATATAGACCAGTAAACATTTTGAATGGATATGTACAATAGGTCAAGCGACAAACCTAACAACATAGCCAAATTTACTCGCATGTGAACAATTTGGTAGCGTTCCAATACACAATTTTTGCAAGCCAAAGTTACTTCTATTAGTGTTATTTGAAGTTACAAACACTGAAAAGAATTATTTTTAAATCGTCCATCATCATTACGCTGTATTGTTTGTGACTAGCAGTTGCATCTTCTGAATATCTGCCCTTTTGAAGAATAGCCCAAATGCTTCCAAACAGTTTAGGATAAGGTTTTTTATGATATTGGAAGGCAAACAAGCGGACGGATATCCTGATGATAAGAAATTCACACTATGTCAACAATAGTAATGGTGCGTTGTCAACCTTAGACTGGAATGTTAGGTCTCGAGCAAAAGTAAGTTTATCTACCTTATGCTCCAAACTGGAACACGTTAACCGCAAGCACTGACGTACACGGCGAAGCTCTACCACCTAGAACGATGTCATGGTGCTAGTGACGGCAAACCTATGCCCGCCTTTTACGAGCTACCTGGTAGGAAGGCAGACGGTATACTGTGCAAAAAGAGCCCAGACAGTCAAGAATAAATGTATTATTCTTAAATACCATACCAAATATATAATATATAGGATTACGTGTCTAACCCTGATACTCAGTCGAGACAAGGATTACTCAGCTTATTTCTTTAATACCGATATCGACAGTTACATTATAAGCAATGTAAGCTTACAAATGATCATACAAAACATGGCTAGAGGCTATCGACTTCATATTTCTACAAAAATTAGCTTATTTGCCAGATATGTAGATTACTCAGACCGACTGGCGCCGTCCTAGTTTTACTAAAACGGGAATTCAAGGATTCTTAGTCATGTTTCGCACAGCCTTTATATTGATTTAGTCAAAAGATATGTTAATATGATATGAGTACATACGTTTTGATTAATTTTTGTAGTAAATATTATTGTCCTTTTATCGTATTTTTATGTTAATTATTTTTTGTTTGATAGTCATGTCTTCTGAACTATAATGTAGTGTAAGCAATACCGTCTTTACCATAAGGGCACACAGGGACAGTGCCCAGGGCCCCCATACTCAGAAGGCCCCGAAAAATCCACCATTCCACTCACATTTAACCTTAAAATATTTTGGTTGGGTGCATTACACTTTTCTCGTCTTGATTCGGGAGCATTCAGTTTGGCAGCTTAAGAACGAATAAGTAATTTGTTAATGATTATGGGCATAGCAAGTGTCATTTAAGTCGTAAAATTGGGTTTGAGGATTTAACAGAAGATTTTGCTCAACAAAAATAACAAAAGAAACTATTATCGTGATCATAAAAAAGCAGCATACTAATATTATTAATGACATACTGTTATTAAATAATGTAATTGATTACCCAAAATAAATAGGGAAAAAAATCGTAAAGTTTGATTTTTTTTTATTCCCAAAGGGGGCCCCAACTTTTTTGTGTCCCTTGGGCACAAAAAATCCCCAGCATAATATAAGACGGCCCTGAGTGTAAGATTAGCCGCCTTACCTATTCCTACCATAACGTCTTGACGTGTTCCGGTTTGGGAGGTAAGGTAGCCGGTAAACTTAATTTTGCTCGAGACCTAACATCCAGGCCTCGAGTTGGCAACGCACCATTACCACCTTTGGTGTCTCGCCACCTAGTGGCGAGAATTTCTAACCATGAGGAAATCCATCTGCTAGTTTGGCTTCTAATATCATAAAAAATTACCTGTATCTCTTAATTCCATATCTGACCTCCCATCTTGAGAGGTTGGAGATGAAACTGAGATATTAAAAATATTTGCTTAAACCGTTAATTAGTATTATGAGTCTATGAACGCGTAATATTTATATTTTTAATGATTTGTAGCAATTTTCCACAAAAGGGTAAGAATCGCTGTTAATTATCTTCGTAAGATATACTTTCTTTTAATTTTAAAACAATATAAGCAGAATATTATAAATTATTTATTACAAGAAAATACTTTTCAATAGAGGTATAATATTGTAAAAGTTAATTAATATTGAATATAAA
Organism: Calephelis nemesis; assembly: GCA_002245505.1. NCBI lineage: Eukaryota > Metazoa > Arthropoda > Insecta > Lepidoptera > Riodinidae > Calephelis > Calephelis nemesis. The sequence goes on from NJDD01001320.1 coordinate 18,775, forward strand.
GAGTATAAATTCCTTTTACTACAGTTAATTAAGAAAACTGAAAAATACATTTTTAAAAGTAAGCATCCTTAGATACTTAAGTACAGTGGTCTTCGGACTAATGAATATCGACTTTTCACAAGGAAAACCACAAGAGCTAAGGAGAGTATCTTCACGCCCATATCCCTGAAGAGGTAGGCAGAGGCACAACCAGGGACCCACAACTAGCCGAAGACACTAAGTCACACTAAGTGGCAAGCCAACCGGGCACATTTCCAATCTCGAGCAACATTTTTTTCCAATTTTATTTTAGTTGCCCGACCCGGGATTCGAACCCGGGACTTCATACAGTCAGAGCTAAGGAGTTCTTAAGTTTTATATTATGGTTAGACATTCATGAAGTCTGTAGTCAACTAAGGTGGTAGTAGTGTATATTTCATTATTATCCAATTAATTAATGTAGCAAGCACTGAAGTTATGGTAAACACTTTAAGACTGTGGTAAGTATCTTATGAAAGTTGTTGCAAAATTACTATCTTTTCATGGTCACAGTGTTAGTAATAAGCAAAATGTATGCTTGCACAATAGAACCTGTATGGTATTTATAGCTCTCGAGTAAGTGGATCGATTTCGATGTTTTTTTTTAATTAAAGTAACTTGTCCAGATTGTTGATTGGCAGGGCTCATATTACCCCACTTTACAACTACTTTTTACTATTTGTTTTTGTACATTATTTTAGTTTAATACCTACGTCTTTAGTTAGTGTTTATAAATTACCAAATTTTTAATTTATTTTACTTTCTTCTAAATAACTAAAATTCAGACGCATTTCAGAATTGTTAATTTTTGTTTCAATGTAAATTTAAAATTTATTATTTTCTCTAAAATGGCTGTAACAATTTTAACGAATTTTTGTATTTAGTCATTAACTTATTAGAATTGGTCTACGGTGATATTCCTATGATCAAATCAAAAAAAAATTTATTTGACGTAGGTATGTACTATAAAATGAAAAAAATAATAAAAAAAAAATATTGCCTGTATGGTCTAGCGGTCCAGGTGTTGCACTTGACTTTAAAAGGCCATATTACATAAAAAGTAAGTATCTTCATATCCCCGAAGAGGTTGGCAGAGGCACAACCAGGGTACCCACGACTAGCCGAAGACACTAAGCCTATAACATACATCAACATACCTATATCCAATCCCGAACAACTTTTTTTTTGTTAGAAAATTGGAAAATTAATCAAATGGAGTACTTTTGTACTTATAAGTAGGAAGTGGGAAATAATTTAACAATATTTGCTGAAAATTTGAATGATTAAGTTCCTTTTCTTCTTTTATAAATATGGCTTTCGATCGTTGTTCACGACTACTTTGCCATTGCCGAGTTACTTAATTAGTTAATTCTTTTACAGTCACAAGTCACTATGTACAATGTCATATCATGTCAGGGTCAGGGTCATTGGAATTTCATCCGAAAATCGAACGCGAGACCTCAAGTAACCAATGCCAACACCCAACTAGACCATAGACACCATACTAGTAGATATTCTTTTGAGATGACCCATACTGACATAGGAATACTACAAATATTTATTGCGAAGCTACGAAGCTACGATTTCGTAGCCAACTCAAAGTGGTTCTACATCGTAGATCAACAGCAAAATTTAAACGCTACGTAGTTAGCTACAAACTTCGTAGTTACATCCTAAAGTCGTAGCATTATAAAAGTATTAGATATTTTTTATTTTTGTTTAAGAATAATACTATCAAATACAATCTAAATATTGATACGTGATGCCAAAACTTTGGACCCATTTTACGAAAATTGCGCGGACGCAGGAGCATAAAATTTGCCACACTAATTATAGCTTATGTTTTGGAAAAGTGCAGAACGCCAATAATAATGCTTATAAAGTACATTTAATCAATAAATAAAACCTTACCCGCACTACCATGCATTTGACACACACAAACAAATATATTATTGATAACGGTAAAAGACCACAGCTGGCGCACTAAAACGTTTGGAAACAAAGTAGTCTTGAGAAATAAAGATGGCGTTCTCATCAACAAGATATTAAAATTGATTATGGTTGAATTTTTTTTAATGGTCGAATTTCGACCATAGAGCGATCACAAGTAATAATAAATAACAGACAAAATCGTGAAGTAAAACATTTTAAATACGTAAATGAAAACCAATCTCAAACTTGATATCGGTAAAGATCTTTTAAACTTGATAAAGTTTATGCAAGTTCTCTTATATAATTTTTACTTTCCAAAGAAAAATTAATTTAAGTTTAGTGTACGTAGCAAGTTATAGTTTGCGGTCTGTTCGTCCGATGAGGTCCACTTTCAAACTTTAGATGTTTACACACCGCTCGGAGATAATCTAGCTAATTTCTATATTTACGACAGTAACTTTGAAACTTGATAATAAAAACTTTCTTATCCTCGAGAACGTATTGCTTTTGATATTAGTTTAGATATTTTTAAAAACGTCACGCCCATATTCCTGAAAAGGTAGGCAGAGACAAAACCAAAATACCAACGACTAGCCATAAACACTAAGTTCCACAGTGTGATAGGTGACAAGCCTATCGCCAAACCGCGCACACATCCAATTCCGAGCAACATTATTTTTATTATAAAGTTTGAAAAAACATAAATATGTAATATGACGGGTTCGAATCCCGGGTCGGGCAACAAAAAGAAAATTAGGTTTTTCCAATTTTCTAATAAAAAAAATGTTGCTCGGGATCGGATAAGTGCCCGGTTGGCGATAGGTTTACCACCAATCACTTTGTGCGACTTAGTGTCTTCCGCTAATCGCGGGTGGCCTGGTTGTACCTCTGCCTACCTCTTCGGAGATATGGGCGTTACGATACTTTTTTTCTTTGTATAATAAAAGAGGTCTGGTTTTGTTTGTGAGAGATGCACAAACAAACACAATCCCCTCTATGTTTACCATTGCCTTATTGCATTTACCTTTGCCCAAGTAACAAATCGTTATTCAAATCGATTTGCATAGCTGAAATACCTATAAATATACTTGGATGGAATTAACCTGTATTTAGCTCGTCAGAGGTGAATCTCCGGAATCCAATATATGTCACAGCATCGGATTTTGGAGGCGTTCCCGACACATCTGTATACGTGCGGCGTTATCTTCTCCACAGAATGCTGGGAACAGTGAACTGTCTACCGTATTTTCCACGTTCGCCACATTTCTTTTGTGTCCATTTTCAGGCACTGTAGGTAGAGTCGTTTATGGTATATCAGGTACTATCACTTGAAAAAGTGTTTGTAAAATTATCTATATAACTCGTATTTTATTTTTAACAGAATTTGAGTGAATTGTACAACAAATAAAATACGCAGCAATCCTGAGAAGGGTAATGTAATGTGCTTGTTTTGGTTTTCTTAGTGAAGTAAATATTTTTCAATTTTTCTTTTTTTTTTTAAATTTCAAAGCATCATTTTATTTTTCTCCGTGACCTGTCCAGAATCCGCTTTTACTACTAAAATACCTTCCCATGAAATAATTATTTCATGTTTACTTTTTTAATTTTTATGGTATTGAAAGGCAAATAAAGGGCTTAGTCTGTAAATGCCTAATTCTTAAAATGCCCAACTGCTTATAAAGGAACTGATTCGCTAAATACCTAATTCTGAAAAGACCTACTTCTTAAGAGGGCTAATTCTCAAAAGGACCAATTCTTAAAACTCAACTTAAAAAGGCCAATTCTTATAATAACCTATTCTGAAAAGATCTTATTTTATCCCAATTGAGTAAGATTTGATAAAATTTTCAGGACAGGGCACACACTATTAACACCCAACTAAGAAAACTTTTTATTAAGAAAATAAGTATAAAAAGAAACTGATAAAATAGATACCTTTTTTATAAATTTCTATAAATACTAGTAGGTAATTCTTCTGCAACTAGATTCACAACTTTCTCAATTTTTAATGATTATATACATTTGTGACGTTGTGTCAGAATACAAATAGATTTATCGACCAAACCAAATAAAGCACTCGGATTTCCTGATGGTAAGAATAAATTCAATCTTAAATATATAAGTAAGTTTTGACGACATTCTAGAACTCCACATACACCCTGACTTTTTAATCAAGATCCAAATTTTAATATGTTGATCTTAAGTGAAAATAACTAAATACGTGTTTTTTCTTTTAGTATCCCTCAATACCAAAATATTAAGATATGACATCGCAAAGTCGTCTACAAAATATTGATGTTTATGGGCAGCGCGCGCTCCGTACCTATGCGCTGAGTGCTCTGACATGCTAGATAGCTACCTGCTAGATACCTATTTTTTTTTCATAAATGGACTTATTTATAAATACTTTATGTCCAGAAAAAATTTGGATGGTGATAAAAAAATCTTGCTGTATATACATGTATGATAAGGCTAAGTTTGAATTGTTACTAAATACGTGAAGATAAAATAATCCACGGAAATGACAAATAAAAATCAATTGTTGAAAATGATCCATTCATAAAGCTAAATTTAGTTATGGAGTTTTGTAAACGATAGTACAGTGACGTCCTTGTTGGTTCAGGGGTTATTGCACACGTCTAATGGCATCCAATATTTACAGGGCTCGAATTCGATTTTCGACTGGAGCATGGAACTGTATTGAACATATTTGCCTGTATTTCTGGTTCTATGTTAATAGGACAAACAAGAAACACGTTTTACATTAAATTTCATTTTTATAACATTAGTTTGACTAATATAGTTATCGTTGTTCACCTGCAACAACAGCTTTTTGCTGCTGCAGCTGATTTGTTTAGTTCTGAGATGTTCAAGAGATGTAGAAAATCTTGTGTACGAGTATTAGTTTTTATAGTTTATGTGCCTCTATTGATAAAGGTGTTAATTACAAATATTTACGTAATAAATAATTACAGGTTCTTGAAGCCAGCTTCGTTGGCTTAGAATAGCTAAAACTTTCATCACCAAAGGGGTTTTATTGTTTCCTTTTTCATCATTAGGAGGTTGCGTTTTGAAAAAAATAGCTAGTGATTGAAAGTAGATATTTGGGAAGTATGGACGAATGGATATTACATATGTATGTGACATATATCAAAGGACATATTTCATCTATTCGCAGAAAAAGTAATGTTTTTACAAATTGCGGAACAACCAACGAAATTTATATCAATTGCTCTAAAATGTAATTTTTGAAAACATTATTTACAATTCCCTTAAAGATGACTTTTAGAAAGGACAATGTTTCATAGGTTCTATACCATTCAATATCACATACTTGCACAGATTAACATTTATCACCATTTGTAAAAATATCAACGATGCGTTTGCATAACTTTCTAATATTAAGGCGATTCCCGTATATATTAATACTATTTAATAACAGGCCGTCCCTGATTCTCAAAATAGACAATTAGTTTTTGTTATAAATGTAGTGTATTATATTAATTAGTATAATACAGGATGTTATTAGCGAAAGAAATTTTTAAATCGATCCGGTAGTTTTGGAGCACGTTCAATGCAAACAATCAAACACCTACAATACATACAAACAAGTATTGACAATTTTAATTGAGACAACTTAAAATAAGTTGAAAAAAATGAAAGACAGTCTTGCAAAGACAATATTTTGTAACAATACAAAAAATTACGTTAACGTCACTTCACATTACCTCTGAAGGGCGATCCCTGAATATTAATATTATTTATAATACTCTGAAGGAAAATATTAAATATGACAACATTCAACAAGTTTAATTCCACCTAATAGCATTTGTTGGCAAAATGCTATTTCTAACAACACAAACGTTGCTCCTATGTGAGTAAAAGGTGATCCCTGAATATTAATATTATTTAAAATTCCATAGAGGACAATTTTTAAGTAGGGTGATATTCAAAACCTAATATTACACGTTCGCAATTATTTACAACACAAACGTTGTGTTTACGTCACCTCATATTACTGAAAGACGATCCTTGAATATTAATATTATCTAAAATTCCATGGAAGACAACTTTTAAGTAGGGCGATATTTAAAACCTAATATTACAGGTTCGCAAATGCTATTTACAACCCAAACGTTGCGTTTGTGTCACCTCATATCACCCCTGATAGGCAATACCTGAATATTAATATTATTTAAACTTCCATGGAGGACAACTTTTAAGTAGAGCGATATTTAAAACCTAATATTACACGTTCGCAAATGCTATTTACAACCCAAACGTTGCGTTTGTGTCATCTCATATCACCCCTGATAGGCAATACCTGAATATTAATATTATTTAAAATTCCATGGAGGACAACTTTTAAGTAGGGCGATATTTAAAACCTAATAATACACGTTCACAATTATTTACAACACAAACGTTGAGTTTGCGTTTATGGGGTATATTACCCCTGAACGGCGATCCCTGAATATTATTATTTATAATTCCATGGAGGAAAACTTTTAAGTAGGGTAATATTTAAAATCTAATATTACACGTTCGTAAATGCAATTTACAACAACACAAACGTTACGTTTGCGTCACCTCATAATACCCCTGAAAGGCGATCCCTGAATATTAATATTATTTACAATTCCATGGAGGACAACTTTTTAATAGGACGATAACAGACCACCCGAGACCGGCGCGTTAGCGTTAAATCTGGAGCTCATAAATACTTTATGTAAACCAACCCTAATAATTAGTCGTGGTTACGGCGTGTAGTTAAGTTTTATGGTGCCGGTGGAGGTTTTAAGTAGGAACGAGAGTTTGCTGGAAAAATGTTCTTTAATTTGTCTGGCAACGTTTGGAAGCGATGAAGCGGAAATTGTTATGTTTATTCGGAGAATCTTGTATCCGAGTTACCCTTTTATTTTCTCGCTGTTTTAATACGATTGGATTTTCGAGATCGTAGTGTTGAGGTCGTTGAATATGTATTATAGCTTTTTATTGTATTGAAGGAATGTTTTTTTTTTGGATCTAATAAATGGTTATTTGTTTACCGTGATGTTAGGGTGCTTCCGTTATAATTTCGTTTGGTACTGTCGGTGAGAACATTTTTTATTAGCCGACTTTGAAAAAGGGAGGATGTTTCTCGATTCGACCGTGTATTTTATGTGTGTTAGCGTATAACTTCGTCGTTTATGAACCGATTTTGATATTTTTTTATTGAAAAGGGGATTCTTCAAGGGTTTTCCCGTAATAAGGAAACCAGGATCTGATGATGGCATCCTGGAGAAATTGAGGGGAAATTTTAACGTTTTTTTATGTTTGTTTTAGTATGTTTCGTATGAGTTTCGTAGCGACTAACCCGGATTGGTACCACCGCCTCACCTATTCCTGCCGCCATAACGTCATGACGTATTCCGGTTCGGAGGGTGAGGTAGCCGGTAAATTTACTTTTGCTCAAGGCCTAATATTCCGACCTCAGGTTGGCAACGCACCATTACCACCTTTGGTGTCTCTAGGCGGCGGGAATTTCTTACCATCAGGAAATCCGTCTGCTCGTTTGCCTTCCAATGACATAAAAAAAAATGTTTAATTACGTTTATATTTATGTTTCTTGTTATTTCTTCTTTCTAGTTATGTCTTCTTATTATTTTATGTTAGTTGAAGTTTGGACAAGAAGCCGACTTTAGGAACGACGACTCAATGTCTAGAATCAGTCATATATATAATATAATTATCTCTCTTCATTGTCGCCTCTAACGTCTAAGGGTCCAGGGTCAGACTTGACTTTTCGGGACCCCAGGTTCGATCCGTATTCAGCAACAAAATAAAAATAGAAAATATGTATTTTCCTAATAAAATGAAGTCAACCAGGATTGGATATATGCGCGGTATGCGATAGGCTTGCCACCTATCACATGGTGTCTTCGGGTAGTCGTAGGTACCCTGGTTTTGCCTCTGCCTACGATTTCGGGAATATAGTCGTAACGATTTTTTTTTGTATATAGTTATATAATATTAGTATTTTTTTAATAATAATATTACTTATANNNNAAAAAAATTGACTCTTTATTACATATGCCGAAGATTATACAAAATTTAATACTGAGGTATCAAAGCCTATAACGTCTAAATAATAAAAAAAAAAAAAATTTTTTTATACTATAACGACTGCTCTTGTCGTGTTTTCATTAGTCAAACAAGGCCAATAAATGTACTTAGCGAGAGATTGACGTATTAGAGCCTTTACCATGAGTTGGCATAGATTACGTTTGGTAAGTTTGTCGAAAGAGTCGGTGAGTTGTGAAGGCCCTTCTAAGGGCCACACGACTTTAGGAAAAGGCCCTTCTCAGGGCCATTCGTCGGACGGAAAAGGTCTTTCTCAGGGCCTAACT
>NJDD01001320.1:29368-68503 GCA_002245505.1 Calephelis nemesis
AGTAGAGGCGCTGTTCAGAGATTTCATACAAATAATTTAAAGAGACTCAAACGAATATAGTAAACTTGACAAGCCGTAAAATCATGGTAAGGACTCAAGAAATCTATCAGATTTTGCATTTTAGTGGTGTTAAAGAATGATAATATTGTAACACAGAGTGTCTGAATATTTTGCGATTGGTAAGATACGATGAGGGAAAGCACCAAGCTGTGAACGGATGTAAAGAAAACCATCTTACATTTAGAGTAAAGTAGTACATTTAAGTACCGTACTTTCAGTGTAGTGGTATAGAATAAGTAAAACTACTTCTTAGTAGTGTCTATTCGTATCGTACAAATATTTCGCCCAAACAGGTACTTTGTCTTGTTTTATATTGAACTAGCTGTTGCCAGAGGCGTTGGCCGCGTGGTCCTATAGGAATGTTTTTTCGGAATACATACTGTCCTATGTGTCCAAGTTACCCTGTATCTGTTTTCGAAATTTAATAAAAATCGGTTCAGCAATTTTTGCGTGACGAAGTAATAAACAACAACTCTCATTTATGATATTAATAGGATAATAAAAGAGGTCTAGTTTTTTTGTGAAAGACTAACGAACAAACACACGCCTTTCCAAAGTTTATTTTCTCTTTCCTCGTTTATTTCTCAAAGTTTCTTTCCTCGTTTATTTAATACCTTACCTATAGAAGTGCGTAATTGTATTACGAAAATTAATATAAAAAATAACTAAAAATGTAAAAAACAAGTATCTTCACGCCCATATCCCCGAAGAGGTAGGCAGAGGATAACCAGGGCACCTACGACTAGCCGAAGATACTAAGTCCCATAATAGAATAGGTGGCAAGCCTATCGCCAACCGGGCACGTTTCCAATCCCGAATTTCTTTTTGTTGGCCGACCCGGGACTCGAACCCGAGACCTCATGCAGTCAAGTCCAACACCCGGACCGCTCGACCACAGAGGCGACCCTAAAAATGTATTTATTAAATAACTTGAAACTTCAATATGAAGATTTTTAACACGTTTCAGTTAATTAAGTAATAAATTGCGAATGTATCTATTTTTATAAAATAAATATTTTGTATACCTACCTGTCTTAATGGAACAATGTGCCTGTGTGCACTGAGTTGTAGACTTATGGCATTTTATATTAAACCCCTGTGGTTTTTAAAAATGCCATTATGTAGTATGCAAACAAATTGTGAATTTGTAATAAATGGAAAAAAAGGGGTTACCTCTTACCTTCAGGAGTGTGGCCATAATAGATTTTATATTATAGAGTAACACTATTTTTAGTTAAATCGATATAATTGTTTTTTAGCCCCCGACAAAAAAAATAAAATAAAAATCTTAAGTTTAACGTGTCTGTATGTGATTTTGTGGACAGACTTCAATGTAGACTTTTTTGTTATTATGTGAGATTTATTTATGGTATTGGAAGGCAAACAAATAGACGGATTTCTTGATGGTAAGAAATTAGAGATACAAAAGGTGGTAATGGTGCGCTGCTAACCTGAGGCCGGGATATTAGGTAAAAAAAAGTAAGTTTACCGGCTACCTTACCCTTCAAATCAGAACACGTTAAGACGGTATGGCGGCAAGAGTAGGTATGGCAGTGGTACCAATCCAAATGATTTGTGTTACCAATTTTACCCTTAAAATTTAACCGTAAGTTTATGGCATCCATATTCTTAAGGTACCCATGCCACACTTTCATCTTGATAAATTAGAGAGTTACATGCTTATTCTATTACTAGCTGATCCGGCGAACTTCGTACCGCCTTAGCGTAGCAATGATAGAATGACAGAAGAATAGTAAAAACTACTTTATTTTGTATAGCTGACCTATCTTACGTATGAGTACCTATTCAATTTGAACTGCAAAATTAAATGTATATTTTTCAATATTTCTGAGAGATTTTCTTAATGTTTTTTTTCCGTAAGAACCTTCTCCTAATAATGACAAATACATCAAAAAATGAATTATTGAAATCGGTCCAGCCATTCATGCGTGATGCCGTGACCAAGAAAAACGGGTTTCATTTATATATATATAGAAGATGGTAGGTACCTATTGTTCCTCCGCATACGTGACAAAGTAATTGGCATAAAACTATTTATTTTAAACATGAAATCAACCAGTGTTGAAAATAATACTTTGAATTTTGTTAAATTAGTTTTATTTGAATTTAAAGTTGAGTTAAAGTTACCTTTACTAAAAAATTAAATGTATACCATACTTTAATAGTCCTACTTTTGTGAATAATAATAATAATAATTTACGATGATTTGTTTATTTAGTATCTATTTCACATCATTTACCAGAGTGGCCGTTTTAGCTTTTGTATTTCAATCGTTGTTGTATCTCTTTTTACTACATCGATTTTGATTAAACATGATTTGAGTTTTAATATGTTAAAAATAGTACAACCGGGAAAAATATGATCTTTTTTTTATGTTATGGGAAGGCAAACAAGCTGATGGATTTGATGATGGTAAGAAATTCACGCCGCCTAGAGACACCAAAGATAGTAATGGTGCGTTGCCAACATGAGGTCAAAATGTTAGGCCTTTACCGGCTACCTTACCCTCCGAACCGGAACACGTCATGACGTTATGACGGCAGGAATAGGTAAGGCGGTAAAGTCTAAAGATCTAATGGTTTTCCAATGAACAATTATTAAAAAAGTCTTTTCTTTTGTTTCGAAAGTGTCCTGTACGCTTATTACACTTGTTTTTTTCTGGAATTCTCAATACAAAAACGGGCTTATATACAATTCATATTATGTACAGACATCTGTGGACAATATTATGTACTGATAAATGATTCGTGGACAAAAATAACACATTTTTGGTTGTGATATGAAGTGTCTAGTTTAAAGAATAATACATTTATACATATATATATTTACGCCAAGTCTCTTACCTGTAGACAGAGTATCGAATGCCAAATGTCATGATCCAAATATCAAATATAATAATATTGAGGATTAATGAATATATAATGATTTCTATAGAATTTGAATTAATGGCAAAGTCATAGATTACAAGGACAATGATTTCTGACAACAATAACAACAGCACTGATACACAAACCTGTAAAAATCATTACATCTCTAAATTAGACTTAAGTATACTTGAAATAAGGGTGATTTTAGCATACAACTTCAAACCCCGCTTGCAGCCAAGAGGCGGTAACCAGAGCGCGGGGCAGAGGGGACACAGTACCTGGCACTGACGCTGCTTGCGTCCACAGCCGGGATAGCTCACTTGGTAAACTAGTTCACAACTCCCGAAGCTTGGTGAAAGCTCGTCAAGCGCGTGGTCACAACGAGTTCAGCAACGAAGCGAAATACGGAGTCATGCGGTCAGCCAGAAGGACTTGAACCTACTGCCGAGCTGGGTGACGGGGCGCGGGCGGAACGCAGGGCGGGGACGCGCCATTGGTTCAGCTAGGCACGCCTCCGTTGCCAGCTCCGACTGCTCCCCATCAGACCACTTCCCAATCTTGAACTAAACTTCACTTTCACTCTTCAGTAAGTGAAACTTCCAATGTCATATTCTCGTACCTACCAACAAGAATAAGACTTCCACGACGATAAACCCTAAATTAAGTAATCTTAAACCTACCTTCACTTTCACTCCTTCTCATTACTCTTCCGTAAGTGAAACTTCAAATGTCATATTCTGGTACCTAGCAACAAGAATTAGATTTCCACAACGCCTAACCCCTAATTTAAGTAGGTATTACATATCTCCGAAGCGGTAGACAGAGACACAACCAGGACACCCAGGACTAGTTGTGCTGGTAGCACAATCTTATCCCGGTACCTAACAATAAAACAAGTGAAGACTTCCACGAAAGCAACCCTGAACTGGTAAAGCATGTATCACGCCCATATCTGCGAAGAGGTAGACAGAGGCACAATAAGGACACCCACGTCTAGCCGAACTTTTAACACCATTTCATCTATTCCCACCAAGCTATGCTTGCAAGTGTGTATCATATTTGTTACGGGATCCCCAGAAAAATAAGGCAGATCACAAAAATGAGCACTGACATTACTTTGGCGACATTGTTCATAAGAATCTGAAACTCATTGCAAAGCACACAAACTACAAATAGCGAATACATCAGCAAGTGAAATAAAATATTTTCAAAAATACTACACATTGTACGTCATACGCGAATCGAACTCATGATTTTGTTACGCCTACAATCACTTTCACGATTTTACTATGTGCTTCTGTGGTCTAGCGGTTCAGGTGTTGGACGTGAGTTCATGAGGTCCCGGGTTCGATTCCCGGGTCGGGTAACAAAACCAAAATGTGGTTTTTCCAATTTTCTTATTAAAAACATTGCGATTGGGATTGGATGTGTGCCCGGTTTGGCGATAGACTTGCCACCTATCCCATTGTAGGACTTAGTGTTTTCAGCTAGTCGTGGGTGCCCCGGTGTTGCCTCTGCCTTCCTCTTCGGGGATAAGGGTATGAACATTACTTTTATTTTACTATGTGATTACAAAAAAAGATGCCTACTGCAATAACTACTTATACAAAGAACCGATTCAAATAAGTAAATCGTATACGTACATATAAACTAAGTATTTTTTTCTATTTCTCTGGGATTCCATCATCAGATTCTGGCAATGGCAATGAGATCGGAAGGAGAAAGGTCTTTAAATAAAAAAAAGATTTTTTGAAATCGGTACAGAAGTGACGGAGAAATCGATTAACATACATAAAAAAGCTACGTGACCACCTCGGAATTATGCTCTTTTAATAAAGAATTCAGTCAATCAGTCAATATCTGGTTAGAAATGGCGGAAAAATCTATACACCTAAAAATAGGGATCAAACATATTACTTTCGTATTTTTAAACAAAGAAACACTTGTACTGTTTTACGCATCACTTATAATTTAATACTTTGTAAATAGCCTACCGGTTTCAATTATACAGCATCATAGAACTAAGATCCTGTATAAGCCAAACCGGTAAGCTATTCACATAATAATAAATTACAAGTGATACGTAAAACAGTACAAGTGTTTCTTTGTTTAAAAATATGAATATTTGGAAGTTATGCCAAGTGCCGAAAATTGGAAAACCCAAATTTTCTTTTTATTGCCCGACCCGGGTTTCGAACCCGGGACCTCATGCAGTCCAGTCCAACACCTGAACCGCTAGGCCACAGAGGCGATTACTTAGGTATCTGTCGACGCGCACAAATACCACTTGTATGGTTTATGTGAATAAAGTTTATTCTGATTCTGATCCTTAGAAATTATATTTGTAAAAATCTACTTTTACTTTATTTATATATTGACAAGAGTCTCCGAAACCGGTGTGTTTGTTTGAAAAGGGTAGTGAATGTGGAGGAAGCCACGCAGGTCTATCTGAATCGTGAGGTTTGGTACTAGATACTCTCTGCCTACCTTGTAAAAGACTTGGCGTGAATATATGTATGTATGTATCTTTTGATACAAAAATAAGCGGAAATCCAATTGTTCTTCTTTTTTTTATTAGTGCTGATGGTATTACACTGGAACGTAGCGAATTTCCTGTTTCAAAACTACAGCGGCATATAAAGCACGGTCATAAAAGCTTAGCTTTTTTGTTTTACTAACTATTATTTTTTAGCTTTTTCATACGTTGCAACGAGATTTAGCTCGTTTTGATGAAGCCTGAATTTTCACTTTTCTTTGAGCTTTATGATGAAGTTTGGCCTTGTATTTGTCCTACTTTTTAACCGAGTTCAAAAAACGAGGAGGTTCTTAAACCGGCCTGTATCTTTTTTTATGTATATACACCGATTTCTCCGAGGTTTCTGAACCGATTTACGTAATTATATTTTTGTTTGATGCGGAATAACTTTTAATTGGTCCCATAAATATTAGATACAATAACTACTGGTTATTTTATGAGCATTTTTATCTACTTTCACCTATCCCGATGTTTATTTTGTTAAATTAAATTTATTAAAAAAGTGTGAAATAAAATTATATACATATATATCTTCATGCCAAGTCCCTTACGAGGTAGGCATAGAGTATCGAGTGCCAGACCTCACGATCCTGACAAACCTGTCTTGCTTCCTTCACATTCATTACCCTTTTCATACAAACTCGCCGGTTTCGGAGACTCTTGACACCACCCTCGGATAATATCCGAGTGATCTGGTCGTGAAATGTCAGCCTTGGTCTCCCCGGGTACCTACATCCATCTACATTCGCATTGTATATCTGCTTTGTCAATCTTTCATATATGAAATAAAAATAAATACGTAAATGAAACCGACTTCAAAACTTAAAATTAAAAAAAATAACTAAGATTTTATTTTAATTATATACTGGTAGTATTAAAGGTACGTTAAGTATATGTGCCCATAACATAAATTATTAGTCTAAGGCTTGACACTGACTTCAAACCAATTAGTAAATCCTATTAATATTATAAAGGCGGAAGTTTGTATGTATGGATGTTTGTTACTCTTTCACGCAAAAACTACAAAGCCGATTACGATGAAATTTGGTATGTAGGTAGCTGAAGACCCAGAATAACATATAGGCTACTTTTTATCTCGGAGTTCCCGCGGGATTGGGACTTACGCGTGTGAAACCGTATATATATATAGTTTCATATAAAAGTAATAGGTAGTATATGATTAATGTTAAATATTTTATTATTTATTAATGTTAATCTTATTGATTAATCTTTTACTTAGGATTTACAACTATAGTGCATAAGATCGAATCGAACATAACGTAATAACGTAAGCACCGATTTGGAGCTAATTTAAACAAACCTAGTTTTCATTAAAATTTATTTTGATATTTTCCCTCTGTATTTGTTTATCGCCTCTGTGGTCTAGCGGTCCGGGTGTTGGACTTGACTGCTTGAGGTCTCGGGTTCGAATCCCGGGTCAGCCAACAATAAGAAATTTGGATTTTTCCAATTTTCTAATAAAAAAAAATGTTGGTCGGGATTGGAAATGCGCCCGGTTGGCGATAGGCTTGCCACATATCACAATATGGGACTTAGTGTCTTCGGCTAGACTTGGGTGCCCTGGTTGTGCCTCTACCTAGCTCTTAGGGGATATGGGCGTAAAGATACTTTGTATTTGATATTTTCCATCATCGGCCCTAGGTAAAAGTTCCAAATCTTCACATTTTTAAATGAAGAAACAATCGTACCTACTGTTTTATGTGTCACTTATAATTAATTATTTTATAAATAGCCTACCGGTTTCGCTTACAACATCGTCATCAGGGCTAGAACTTAAACTACTTAAATTAACTTTAAAATATTAAATTCTATAAAACAATAAATTATATTTGATACGTAAACCGTACAAGTATTTCTTCGTCCTAAACATGTGAATTATTCACTATTGATAAATATTATGAAGTTTATGGACAACTAGCCGACCTGCGCGAACTTCGTTCCGCCCGTTCAATTTGTATGGGTTTTTTTTTATGACATTGGAAGGCAAACAATCAGACGGATTTCCTGATGGTAAGAAATTCCCGCCGCCTAGAGACACCAAAGATGGTAATGGTGCGTTGCCAACCACAAGCCGGGATGTTAGGCCTCGAGCAAAAGTAAGTTTACCGGCTACCTTACCCTCCGAACCGAAACACGTCATGACGTTATGGCGGCAGGAATAGGTAAGGCGGTGGTACCAATCCGGGTGAGTCGCTGCGAAACTCTACCACCTAGTCAGATGTCACGGTGTTAGTGACGGCAAGCCTATGCTCGCCTTTTACGAGCTGCCTGGCACAGGAAGGCAGATGGTCTATTCTGCAAAGGAGCCCGGACCATCACGGGGAAAATTAAATGTGGGTAAATTAAAATGTTGTTTTCCCAGTTTCCTCACAATCGAAAAGGATAAAAAGTGTCCTATGTCCTTCTCCCGGTTCTAAGCTACCTTCCCACATATTTACAGCCTAATCGGTTAAGCCATTCTTGAGTTATAAGTAGTGTAACTAACACCACTTTCTTTTATATATAAAGATGTTGTAGAAAGGTGGAGTGAATGCTGGAGGTGCAATGCGGTATTGTGGCTAATTGTTCAAGTTCCCTAACTACCCAACACTCAAGATTGTATATGACACAGTCCATGGCGGCAGGAATAATATGTAACACAACCTGGATAAGTTGCTGCACTGTATTCTACCACCAGTGGTCTTGTTGGTAACGACCCATTTAACCTTTATTCACCTCTTACGAGCTATCTTGCAGAAAGACATCATCATCATCATCATCAGCCGGAAGACGTCCACTGCTGGACATAGGCCTCCCCCAAAGAGCGCCACAAGTCACGATCACCAGCCGCTTGTAACCAGCGACTCCCCGCAACTTTGACCAGATCATCAGTCCACCGGGTGGGAGGTCACCCAACACTACGCCCTCCGGTGCGGGGCCGCCACTCGAGAACCTTTCTTCCTCAGCGGTTGTCGGTTCTGCGAGCAATGTTGATTGCCCATTGCCACTTCAGCTTGCTGACTCTCAGAACTATGTCGGTTACTCTCAGAACAGAAAGACAGGTGGTCTATAATTCTACACAGAAGACCAGGGTGCTAATTATGTATCTCAGTTGCCATTGCAAAATGGAAAAGCGTACATCAAATGACGTCATTTGTGTTTGCTATCTCTATTGTATTTCTGTTGGTCACTGGAGATAGCAAATATAAAACACGTCATTTGACAGCTGTTTGATGTACACTTTTCCTGCTCTGAAAAAAATAGTATTTATATTAATATCGCCTCTGTGGTCTAGCGGTTCAGTTGTTAGACTTGATTGCATGAGGTCCCGGGTTTGAATCCCGTGTCAAGCAACAATAATAAAATTGGGTTTTTCCAATTTTCTAATAAAAAAAAATGTTGCTCGGGATTGGAAATGTGCCCGATTGGCGATAGGCTTGCCACCTAAGTATCACATTGTGGGACTTAGTGTCTTCGGCTAGTCGTGGTTGCCCTGGTTGTGCCTCTGCCTACCTCTTCGGGGATATGGGCGTGAAGATACTTTTTTTATATATTAATATACTTTAACAAATATCGCAAGTGATTAAGTTTAATAATATTTTTACTTACTACTTTCTTAAATAAATACTTTTATAAATATTACGAGTGGGTAATTGAGTCAAATAACATTTTTACCTACTACTTTTTTAAATAAATACTGCGACAAAATATCATGAGTAAATGAATAAATAATATTTTTAATGACTACTCTCTTAAATAAATACTTTTACAAATATAACGGGTAATTGAGTTTAATAATATTTTTACTTACTTACTTTCTTAAATAATACTTTTACAAATATTAAATAATAAACATTACTGAACAACTTACACAAATTGAATCTAACCCCAAAGTAAGCAAATTATACGCTTGTGTTATGGGTGTTAGTCAACGATACTAATACATAGAAATACTTAAATAGATACTGGTATCTATTAAATTTATTCTGGAATAAATTTAATAAACACCCAGACCCGGAAATGCAGACATCTAAATGTTCATCACACAAATGTCTGCCCCCGTCGGGAATCGAACCCGAGCCTCGCGGTAAGTCGATGTAGTTAGTCGTATACGCTAGCCACTCGACCAACGAGGCAGTCAATAAATATCACGGTAAATATTAAATATCACGAGTATTAGACTAAAATAATATTTTACTTACACTTTTACAAACATCAGGAGTAATTCAGTAAAATCTTATTTTTACATTCGTAAATAAAAACTTTAACAAATATTACGAGTATTCGAGTAAGTTGTTACAAACATGACAGTACATTCCGAAAAAAAAGTCTAACTGAAGCCAATAATTCTAGTTCGAGAATAAGCCAAACAAAATCACTGCTGAAAATATCCTGACGTTGTATGTCTAGATTGTCTACAGCAGTAATTACAGTACAAAGGTATATTAAGGTCGGATTTAAGGCTACCGGTGCCAGAATCCAAACGAGTGCATGAACTGGATTTAAGCAATTCGCTCACGTGCAGCAAGATATCTAACTTTTAACCTAGCTCAGGCCTGCATCCGCTTTGGACCCACTAGTTCAACATGAGCCAGAGTAATTTAATTATTCATTTAAGTTTGCAAAGTTTTAGATGACGCTAGACATTGCTTTTCGTTTTATACGTTAAATTTGTGCCTAGATTGAAAATCAAACTTTCATTCTCTTTGTATTTTTCCAACCAGTTTATTGAAGCATTAAAAGATGAATAAGAGGAACTGCTGAAGGTAAGAAATAGACATCTACTTTGTACCCCTTTTTACGAAAAGTGCGGGGACTCAGGAGCATAAAATTTGGCACACTTATAGTTTATGTGTAGGAGAAGTGCAGAATGCTAATTTTTTTTTTATGACATTGGAAGGCAAACAAGCAGACGGATTTATTGATGATAAGAAATTCCCGCCACCTAGAGACACCAAAGGTGGTAATGGTGCGTTGCCAACCACAAGCCGGGATGTTAGGCCTCGAGCAAAAGTAAGTATACCGGCTACCTTACCCTTCGAACCGGAACACGTCATGACGTTATGGCGGCAGGAATAGGTAAAGCGGTGGTACCAATCCGGGTGAGTCGCTGCGAAACTCTACCACCTAGTCAGATGTCACGGTGTTAGTGACGGCAAGCCTATGCTCGCCTTTTACGAGCTGCCTGGCACAGGAAGGCAGATGGTCTATTCTACAAAGGAGCCCGGACCAACACGGGGGAATTTTTTACGGAATTTTTTAATAATAATGCTTGTAAAGTGTATTAAATCAATAAATAAAACATTACCCCACACTAACATGCATTTGACACACACAAACAAATATATTGATGATAGTGATTAAAGATCTCAGATGGCTCACTAAAGTTTAGAAACAAAGTAGTTGGTCTTGAGAAATGAAGATGGTGTTCTTTTCAACAAGATATTAAAGTTTAGTTTAGTCGAATTTCGGCCATTGGGCGACCACTAGTGAAGTATAAATATCTCTAAACAAATATGTACTCAAATTACTATAATCGCTTCTGTGGTCTAGCAGTCCAGATGTTGAACGTCAAGTCCATAAAGTCTCGGGATCAATTCTCGCAGCGGGCAACAAAAAGAAAATGTGGTTTTTCGAATTTTCTAATAATAATAAATATGTGTATAATCTAATAATCATAATGCCCGGTTGGCGATAGGCTTGCCACCTATCACATTGTGGGACTTTGCGTCTTCGGCAAGTCGTGGGTGCCCTAGTTGTGCCTCTTCCTAAATCTTCGTGAATATGGGCGTGAAGATTCTTACTTACTTTTTACTGAAATTAAGAAAATGGTTCTTTCCAGGCAAAACAAGTTGCAAATAAGATAAATAGAAGTGGTGTCTAAAAGGTTGATAGTCAAACAAGTAGTCACATAATATGACAGTAGATATACGACGCTAAAGATGAAAGTGGTGCGTTGCTAACATGAAATTGGAGTGAAGAACTTATTTATATGATGCATTGGCATGCAAGTTATGTACAAGTGAGATAAGTTTGTGTCTGCCTATTTTCATTACGACAGTGCTCATCATTGTTGTATTGCGGCTAAGAAAATAAGTGTAACTCTAAGTGTATACTTGTATACAAGCACTTCTTTAATTTAAAATATTCAAATCAATAGAAGTGTAATTTTTAAATAAAACTAGTTTATTTTAACTAAATAGCCTCCACATTATGCTACTATATTAACGTACTAGCTTCCGCCTGCGACTCCGACCGCGCGAATGTCGATCTTCGCGTGATAAAACTGAAAAAAAAATTTTTTTGTCTACGTATTTTTCGAGGATAAAAAATATCCCCTTCTGTGCCCAGGATAAAAAGGTATAATTATACCAAGTTTCACCGAAATAGAACTGTTAGTTTTCACGTCATGCCTGAACATACAGACAGACAGACAAAAAATTTTTTAATCACATATTTGGGTTTGGTACCGATCCAGTAACATGCTATTTATTTTTTCAATATTTTCAATGTACAGAATTGACCCATCTACAAATTTATTATATGTATAGATTAATTTAAAGCAGTAAAACTACGAACATCCCACTTCAATTTCAAAGTTACTTACAATATTAAAAAGCATAAAAATACTTATTATATATTAAGTACTAATATTATAAAGAGAAAATGTTCGTATTAAATAGGTTCCAGAACCACTGGACCAATTTAAAATTCTCTTACCATTAGAATCTTATTTTATCCCTGATGAACGTAGGTTTTTATGTTTCTCAGGTTTTTATATTTATTTCTTCATTCCAACTTAAAAATGGGTATTTTATTTCAATAATATGTGTATGCAATAAAGTTCTACCAAGTGCCGATGATGAGAAAAGTTTTGTAAAGATATAATATAATAAATATCCCTGGACAAGTCACACAAATTGAATCTAACCCCAATGTAAGCAAATTATATGTTTGTGTTATGGGTGTTAGTCAACGATACTAATACACAGAAATACTTAATAGATATCAGAATAAATTTAATAAACACCCAGACCCGGAAATGAAGACATCTAAATGCTCATCACACAAATGCCTGCCTCCGTCGGGAATCGAACCCGAGCCTCGCGGTTGGTCGATGTAGTTAGGCGAGTAAGCTAGCCACTCGACCAACCTACATTTCAAATTTCAGAACATTTTACATCCAAATTAGGTATTTGGAAAACTATGAGCAAATGCAACATTACAATTTTAAGTAACTGTCTTAAGTTTTAATTTGGCTAAAAAGTTGAGTTTAAATCGTTGGTCCGGGCTCCTTTGCAGAACAGAGCATCTGCCTTTCTGCCAGGCAGGTAAAAGGCGACCCAACTTACCGTCACTAACACCGTGACATCTGACTAGGTGGTAAGGTTTAAAGGGTAAGGTAGCCGGTAAACTTACTTTTGCTCGAGGTCTGACATCCCGGCCTCAGGTTGGCAACGCACCATTACCACCTTTGGTGTCTCTAGGCAGCGTGAATTTCTCACCATTAGGAAATCCGTCTGCTTATTTGCCTTACAATATCATAAAAAAATAAAAAAACGGTTTAAAAGAAAATTGAAAAGACAGCCAAATTGCAAACGTACTTTGGATGTTATGCGTTCTGACTGCTTTATGATATATCACATGCTGTTAAGTGGCATGCAAAGTGTATTTATACTTTGTATTTCCTTACGCTGTTATGGCAAACTTCCAACTAAAACAATCTTCCGTTAGACGACGATAACAGCAGTAACTATGATTTTATTTCGTGACAACCGTCGTAAAAATTAAAATAACTACATTATATCAAGTGTCGTAAAATACGATTATTGTAAGTTTGTTTGGATTTTCAATTTTAAATTTTCATTTTTTGCTGCTGCTGCATTAAAGCGAAAATGACATGTATCAATCTGCATATATAAAAATCAATGCAACTTTTCATTGTAATTTTATAACTAGAACAAGCTCACCTATCCAAACCAAACGTTAAGACTTTATTCGGACTATTTGGTAGATGGTTTATGTGAAGTTTGGATAAAATCGGTCTATCAGTTCTTCATTTTCATTCATCATTCATCACATTTTTTGTAACAAATGAATTCAATAAATGTCGGATCATTTTGTTAATCGGTATTTTTCAGTCGAATTGAAAATTTTTTCAGAATGAGATTATGCTGTCATATTAAAACTTTTTTCAGTTGTTTTTTTCTTTTTTTTTAATTGTTATGTCATTCATACGGTCATATACTAAGGAATATAAGTACTCTTTAGCAAAAGGTCATATACGTAGCGAAGTACATACCGGGCCGCTAGCATAGTAACATATATTTAGGAAACATTATAAATATTGAGTATGTGTTTTTTTTTATAGGGAAGCCGAAAGTTGCTTGGAAGGCAAACAAGAAGACTGATTTTTTTATGGTTAGAAATTGTGAATTTTTCATTTTCACTAGCGTGAGCTAGTGACACCAAAGATGGTAATGGTGCGTTGCCAACCTTAGGCAGGGATGTTAAGCCTCGAGCAAAAGTAAATTTATCAGCTAACTTAACCTTCGAACCGGAACACGTCAACGGCAAGCATTGGACGTTATAGTAGCAGGAATACGTAAGGTGGTGGTACCAATCTGGGTGAGTGTGAGTGTTAGTGACAGTAAGACACCGAAGGCACTATTACCATAGTGCGTTGCCAACCTTAGGTCGAGATGCTAGGACAAAGTATGTTTACCGGCTAACTTAACCTCCGAACTGAAACACGTCAACGGCAAACACTGACTTTGTGGCGGCAGGAATAGTTAAAAGGCGGGTCGCTGCAAAACTTTACCACCTAGTCAGATAGTACCTACGTCAAACATGACTATTATCGTATCAATTAATCAAATGGATTGTGTGTGTGAAATGATGAATGAGTTGGTGTGGACGACTATCTTCAGGTTGCTGAGGCTCGCTCAAATGTCCCAATTGCACGATATGCGGTCAGTAATCCCGTGTTGGTCCAAAGTTGTGCAAAGAAGCCTTTGCAGAATAGACCATCTGCCTTCCTGCCAGGCAGCTCGTAAAAGGCAAGCATAGGCTTACCGTCACTAACACCGTGACATATGACTAGGTGTTAGAGTTTCGCAGCGACTCGCCCAGATTGGTACCACCGCCTTACCTATTCCTGCTGCCATAAAGTCACGACCTGTTCCGGTTTGGAGGGTAAGGTAGCCGGTAAACTTACTTTTGATCGAGGTCTAACATCCCGGCTTCAGGTTGGCAACGCACCATTACCACCTTTGGTGTCTATAGGCGGTGTGAATTTCTTACCATCAGGAAATCCGTCTGCTTGTTTGCCTTCCAGTATCATAACAAAAATACCATGGTTGTGGAAACACAGTAAAACGGCAAGCCTGCAGTGAACGTGCCGTCCTCGCCACATAATACGCGACATATATACAATCGACATAAACATACTACCCATCACATTTATCATAGATGGTATGTCTATATATAGTAGTGGTCGCCCGCTGGTCGAAATTCGGCCTTAAAACATTTTAACATCTTGTTGATAAGAACGCCATCTTTATTTCTTAAGACCAACTACTTTGTTTCCAAGCTGTGTGATTATAGTTAGTGCGCCATCTGTGATCTTTTATCGTTATCATCAATATATATTTTTGTGTGTCAAATGCATGGTAGTGTGGGTAAGGTTTTTTTATTGATTTAATATCCTTGATAAGCATTATTATTGAAGAATATTAGCGTTCCGCACTTCTCCTACACATAAACTATAAGTGTGCCAAAATTTTATACTCCTCCGTCAATGAAAAGGCGTCCAACGTTTTGGCATTACGTATAAATAATATATTGATTAAACAAAGACGAGTTTATTACAACAGTTATAACTCGAGATCTTCGGGACCAATTCTCATCATTTTTGATTTTTCGGATTTGTCTCCGTCCCAAATAGCGGACACACATCTTAAAAACAATGGAAACTCTATGAATAATCATATAATATAAAAGAAAGTCGAACGTAATCTATACCAACTCATGGTAGACTGAATGGTAGTCTAAGAGATGCTCTCCTATCTTAATTATGAATATTGATGTAAAATAAACTATTTTTTTTCTTTTGAAAGATCTTCCCTTCAATAATTAACATAACAAAAAAATAGATAAAGAAATCCTTCTATCTGTTCACGAAATAGAACCACCAGTAGATGTAGACTAAATTAGTTGTAGTAAAATGATCTCATATGCATTCAATATACGAATAAAAAAAAAGAAAATTCATCAAAATTAGCACAGTCGTTCTTAAGATTGTTTATGTGATAACTGAAAAGTGACAAACATTAATAATGGTATCTATACATATAATAAATATGTAGAAGGGTCAATTCTGTACATTGAAAATATTGAAAAAATAAATAGCATGTGTAACTGGATCGATACCAAACCCAAATATGTGATTAAAAAAAAATTTGTCTGTCTGTCTTTATGTTCAGGCATCATTTGAAAACTAACGGTTTGATTCCGATGAAACTTGGAATAAGTGTACCTTATTATCATGGGAATAAAATAGGATACTTTTTGTCCTGGAAAAATACATAGAAAACAAATCTTTATTTTTCAGTTTTATCACGCGAAGACCGACATCCGCGCGGACGGAGTCGCGGGCGGAAGCTAGTGCGACATATGTAGCCAAAATACGCTGCTGGCTTATGAGGCTGTAATGTGCTGGTCTGTCGGCTTCTCTAACTTCCAGGTGGAAAAATATTGTGGCGGCAGGAATAGGTGAGGCGGTGGCTCCCTACCCGGGCAAGTTGCTGCACAGCACTCTTCCACCAGTGGTCTTGTCGGTAACGCCCAATTTAACCTATGCCCGCCTCTTGTATGCTGCAGAACAGGAAGGCAGAAAGAGAAAATCTGTTTTTCATAAGATACCCAAACTGGAGAAAAAGGTAAAGTTGTTAGAACTAACAATTTAAATTTAAAGATTACTAGCTGTTCCGGCGAACTTCGTTCCGCCAATTCAGTTTGTATGGGAAAAATTAAAATGTTTTTTTTTCGGATTTCGTCGTTGTTGTACGGGATGTCGGCTCTGTGGTCTTGCAATCCGGCGTCAGACTTGACTTCCTGAGGTCACGGGTTCGATTCCCGGGTCGGGCAACAAAAAAAAATTACAAATTGTGCAGTTTCAATTTTCTAGTAAAAATAACGTTGCCCGGGATTGGATAGGTACCACGTTGGCGATAGACTTGACACCTATCCACAGTGTGGGACTAAGTGTCTTCTGCTAGTCGTAGGTGCCTTGGTTGTGTCTCTGCCTACCTGTTTGGGGATAGGGGCTTGAATATATGCTAAAAATGAAATTGATATTCTGCGTTTAAAACATAGCCTTCTGCCTTCTTTATGCTGTCACTTCAAACACTATTCCATTAAGCTGTTAATGTGAAACCTGTCTAGTAGTAAAAGAAAGTATCCCCGAAGAGGTAGGCAGAGGCACAACCAGGGCACCTACGACTAGCCGAAGACACCAAGTAACACAATGTGATAGGTGGCAAGCCTATCGCCAACCGGGCTTATATCCAATCCCGAGCAACATTTTTATGTCAGAAAATTGAAAAACACAATTTTCTTAATACTGCCCGACAGGAGATTCGAACCCGGCACCTCATGCAGCCAAATCCAACAACTGAACCGCTAGACCACCGAGGCAACCAGTAAAGTAGTGAAAGTTAACATCAATAAGGTTATTTCATGACAGCGTCATGAGAGGATAGAAGATTCATATGAAATAAATTGCCTTCAAGTCGATATTCGGTGAGGGTCAATGAGGCGTGACTTTGACGAGGGTCTGGGTACAACTATGAGCAATATGCAAGAATTGCCCTAAGCTCTGTTTGACAAGATACGATTCAGGTGTTATCTATTCTTCAAAATCAACGATGAAATATCTTAACTGAAATCCAACGATCTTGAACCGTTTTTGTCTTTTTAGGGAAGCTCAACTTTTGATTCAAAAAGAAATATAAAACTAGCTGTTACCTGCGGCTTTGTTTGCTAACTTTCAGCCCCTATTTCACCCCCTTAGGAGTAGAATTTTAGAAACGCTTAAAAACTTCTCTACTCATTTCTAATTAGTGGCCCAAAAATAAAGTTTCATGGTTCTAACTTTAAAAAATGTCCTTAGTGGCTGTCTTTTCAATATAGCGATCCTACTTAATAAATTTCAGGGCTGTAACTTTTAACAGCTTTTTTTCGGCAACGATGAATCAGTCAGTCAGGACATGTTATTTTATAAGGATGTAAAGATGTATTTTAATAAAACTGTATTATTTAAGTCCATAGCCTATTAAACCCATGAATCTACTAATAAACAAAATATAATCAATTAATAAACAAATTATTCTCACTATTAAATAAGTTAAGCTAACTCAAAAGTATATTAATGATATAAATAAATAAACGGCCTTTGCAACTAGGCCGAAATATCGACATATGAAATAAAATTTATCGTTAGTATATTCGTATAAAAAAAGTGTTAATAACATGCGACGATTTAAGTTTAAAATCATATGAAATTAATATAGTTGTAACTATAAAAATGAATCCCTATTTCCTTGGTTATCGCATAAACCGCGAAAGGATAGAACAATTTATGTTGTATTGATATTTTATTTATTTATTTTGCTGTCTGGAAAAGGATTACCAAAGAAATGTAAGTTTAAAGTAACGTTAGAAAACTGAATAAAATATATTTCCATTATTTCCATTCCATTACCTCTAGTTGTCATTCAAATTTAATATTTTTAGTTAAGTTCATCACACAAATGTTTGCCCCAATTGAGAACCAAACTCGAATAGTTGAGTGAACAAAACAACACCCTAGGTGGCCAGGGATCGAACCCTCTTCCAGGTACCTCAAGAAATCAAGTTCGACGCTGGACCACTAGACCACTGAGGCGATATAATAAAATGTAATGCCTAGATATAGGTAACGACTGTGATTCTAAACACACAATACATATCTTGAAATTCTTGTGTATTTATTTATTTTCTAAATCATCAAAGGAAAAACAATTTATCACAATACATATCTTGAAACTCTTGTCCATTTATTTATTTTCTAAATCATCAAAGAATAAACAATTTGTCATCACAATACATATCTTGAAATTCTTGTGAATTTATTCATTTTCTAAATCATCAAAGGAAAAACAATTTGTTATCACAATACATAATATCTTGAAATTCTTGTGTATTTATTTATTTTCTAAATCATCCAAGGAAAAACAATTTGTTATGACAATACATATCTTGAAACTCTTGTGTATTTATTGATTTTCTAAATCATCAAAGGAAATACAATTTGTTATCACGATACATATCTTGAGATTCTTGTGTATTTATTTATTTTCTAAATCATCAAAAGAAAATTTGTTATCACAATAAATATCTTGAAATTCTTGTGTATTTATTTATTTTCTAAATCATCAAAGAAAAAACAATTTGTTATCACAATACGTATCTTTAAATTCTTGTGTATTCGTTTATTTCTTTCCTCATCAAAGTAAAAACAATTCGTTAGCTATCTCCAATGTGCAACGCAAACCACAAATACAGTTGCAATATTTGGCAGACAATATGTAAAGCAAATGTCAATGAACCTATACAATATGGAGTAATTAGCACGTTAATGGAGTGGTGGTGCGGTTATGGCAATTTAAGGGAGCTTGGATAATAGCATAAAGCTGATGCAAGCGATAGTGAAAGGATAAACTTACCATGAATCATATTAGTAGTAATTGTGCTTACAGCAACTAAACTTATTTCAGATTAGTGCTATCTTTTTTCTATAAACTAAAAAGGAAAGAGACGAAACATTTTAGACATGCCAGATTATGACATGTCATTTTATGACATTTATACTCAAAAATTTTCGAGGAATATATTAAAAGTCTTTATAAAAGTCACATAAAAACTTACAGAGCTGAAATAAAATGTTTTGTCTCTATCTACAGGCGACGCAAGCGATAGGATAAACTTACTATGAATCAGATTAGTAGTAATTGTGCTTACACCAACTAAACTTATTTTATACTAGCTTCCGCCCGCGACTCCGTCCGCCCAGATGTCGGTCTTCGCGTGATAAAACTGAATTTTTTTTCTACGTATTTTTCCAGGATAAAAAGTATCCCATTTCATGCCCAGGATAATAAAGTAACTTCATCGAAATCGAACCTTTAGTTTTCACGTGATGTCTGAACGTACAGACAGAAAGACAATGTTTTTTTGTAATCACATATTTGGGTTTGGTATCGATTCAGTAACACCCCCTGCTATTTATTTTTTCAATATTTTCAATGTACAGAATTAACCTTTCTACAGATTTATTATATGTATAGACTAGACAGTTTCGCGCAGCTTCGCATGCGTAATTTGACTCTACTGCATTGATTTTGACAAAACAAAGCCTATGTCACTCGAGGGTAATGTAGCATTCTAAAGTTGAAAGAATTTTTGAAATCGGTCCAGTAGTTTCGGAGCCTGTTCATTTCAAACAAATAAACAAAAAATCAAACCTTTCCTTTTTATAATATTAGTGTAGATTTTTCCATTGCAGCAAAAAGAAAAGAAATGTAACATTTTAGACATGTCAGATTATGACATTTATAATCAACATTTTTCGAGGAATAAATTAAAAGTCTGTATAAAAGTTACATACAAACCTATCTAGCAAAATTATATGTGTTTTTTGTCTCTGTATATTACTATTGTTGAAAGAAGATAACAATAACTTAAACATAAGTGCACAAAAAGTTACTATTGTCTAAAAATAAACTAACAATGTTCGTATTTAAAATGCTAGTCATTTCTTAAGTTTGGAATAGCAATCAAAAATATGGAAACTATGTGACCATAATAATCATGAGTACTTAGTTTAAGATTTAAGTTATTTCTAAATTATTTGAAAACAAACAAAAAGTAAGGCGATAAAAATATACAGGCAAACGTTTAGAGGACCGTCCAAATGTTAGTATAAGAAAGTTAGAGCTAAAAAGATAGCGCTTTTTAAATAAAATTGCCTATTTTTGATATTTACTCGTATAAATGTAAATTTAAAATAGTCCGCAAAAATAATCAATTTTTTGTCACACTATTTCGTGCCTACTACGCATCATGATGTCACCAGCGTGCGAATGCGATTGCAGTCGTCGGTAATATGTTTATCCCGTGGTATAAAAACAATAATCATTTAATTATGATAAATAAATGACTGAATTCTAATTAAGCACCTTCTACAATTCCAAAAGTCTCTAAAACCTGCGTGTTTGTATTAAAAGAGTAATGAATGTAGAAAAAGCAAGCCAGGTTTGTCAGGACCGTGAGTTTTGGCTCTCGATACTCTCTGCCTACTACGTCAAGGACTTGGCGTAAAGATATGTATGTATGGATGTATGTATGAACAGTTTTGAAGGCAAACTAAAAACGTCTCCAAGAATACATAAACAATATTTACATGACCCTAACTATAAATCTTTTAGGGCCAATTGCACATTCCCTGGTTACATTTAACATTGAGTTAAACTGTCAAATATAATGTGATTTAACCCTAGTTATGCGCTAACTTTGTGTTAAATACTTAACCCAGAAACGTGCAAGCGGCCCTTAGTATTTTAAATATTGGAAGGCAAACTCCAAATGTCGTGATGATATAAGCAAAAATTATATTCACATGTTTGTAAAAAAAATACATTTCCTCAAGATTAGGATACAATACTTATTTTTCTCTACAAGAGCTTTTAAAGTTTCAAAGAATTTGGCGGGTGACCTAGTTATACCTCTACCTATATCGTCGATTAGACAGGTATTTTATATTAAGTAACATGAAGCTTGCATTCAGCTACGAATAAAAGACAGTAAAATATATTCTCAAAGAAAAAGAAATAAAAAATAACAGCTACTACTTATCCATGCTATAAAAAGTATTGGCTACGAAAAGTATAAATAAAAATCAAATGCAAGTTGATTGAACAGTTCCCATGTGGGTTCTTTGTCGAAGTAGAAGGAATCGAAAATATACTTTGTAAAAAGGAGCGAAGAAATAGTAATGTAGTAATAACAAATGTAGATATATAGAATTGTATAGAATAAGTCATATTTAAAACACTATGATACTTACTTCTAAGGTAATTTAAAATGTATTTTATCATTTTTGTATTCAACACCTCTAGCTCTTTTTTTAATGATCGGATTGTGCAAAATAACATGTGATCCGCCATTTTGTAATGGCCGCCATCTTGTATTTGTTTATTTTTTCTTTCTGTATTGTATTTTACTACTTAAGTTGTTGTATTTTAAAATGTTAAGTGCTTATTCACGTGAAATATTGTGATTGCGTGTATTTATTATTTTAAAGTAATATTTGTTTGTTTGTGAAATAAAAAAAAACTACATTTCCAAGAAATAGACAAGCAGACGACGCTCTGGGTAGTTTGTATAACCTACTAATATCATAAATGCGAAAGTTTGTATGTTTGTTTGTTTCTCCTTTACGCAAAAATTGCTGAACCGTTTTTCATGAAATTTAGCACATACATAGAGGGTAGCTTGGATTAACACATAGGATAGTTACTATCCCGAAAAAAAAATCTGCTGGAACATCAACCACGCGGGCTATGCCATTTGTAACATAACATTTATTCTTAGGTTTAAGATGATATGAAAGTCTGTATTACAGTGTCTTAAAGACTGTGTTATAGTCAATTTAAACTTTACAGTACTTTAGTCTATGTTTATTTATAAGACGACAGATTTTTGATATCTTCCATCGTCGGCGGTTGGTGTAACTCCCAAATATCCCAAATAATAGATATTATTGGTGCTTCACTACGGGCGTCTCTGTGTCTAAGGACGACATTTGGAACTACTTGTAGAAGTCTATCAATTACCCTGACCTCTAGCATGGAACACGAAAATAGAGATTACTAGCAACTGAAATAATTTATGTCCAGCTGGACATAACATTAATTATGACTGACTGCCAATTGACCAGTAATGATTTAACTGCTCACCACCAGAGAACGATGGCGTCGTCGCACTTTGAATTAAAAAGTTCATCGTCTTCTGACAAAATGTATGGATACCAAACTCCTTTTTCGCAATTTTCTAAAAGTTTTAGAAAAAACGTTGTATTTGATGTACTAAAGCCACCCTCGTAAGGTAACACGTTAGTTACATGTAACCATGTATATTCTGAACTTTATTACAAAAAATTCTGAACTTTATTATGTCAAAGTTAACAGGTTTAGCAAAAATATAAAATAAGCAAAAAAATGTATTAAGAAAGTCGATTAAATGAAGTGCTGAGAAAATGTTTATGTTTGATCGATTGGTTTCCAACCCTCGTCACTGTCATATGTTTTCTATAAATCTCATAACATCTATCATCATAATATACTTCCTGATAATAAGCAATATGATGGAAGGATACCCTAAAAGTCAACTTTACCTGCATTAGGATAAAACAAATATGTATTTTAAAAAATAGTTTCACCTCTGTGGTCTAGCAGTCCGGCGTTGGACTTGACTTCTTGAGACCCTTTTTTTTTTTTTTGAATGGCTAATATGTTGTCAACCTCGCGGTTTTTACAACTTCACCGGGGTTTAAACCCAGTACGGTTCGAACCATGGGGCGGGTAACAAAAAAAATTAGAAAATGTATATTTTCAAATTTCTAATGAAAATAATGCTGCTCGGGATTGAATATGTGCCCGGTTGGCGATAGGCTGGCCACCTATCACGTTGTGAGCCTCAGTGTCTTCAGCTAATCGTGGGTGCTCTGGTTATGTCTCTGCCTATCTCTTCGGGGATAGGGGCTTCGCATATTATGAATATAATATACAATGGATAACGACACTTATACTTTTATCCTTATATCTTAACGGGTACCTACACAAGAGATACATTTAAATCAGTGGGCAAAGCCAAGGGCAACAGTTAGTTAATACTGACTAAGCCAAAGTAAACACACCCTTTCTTATATTTAATTCAACACTCAAGATTATAGTTATAAAAACTTTATTTAGAGCTATCGCAGTTTCATAGACAAGTTAAATTAGTACGCTTAACAGTTTTTATTCCTAATAAATGATTTTTAATTTAATTTAATTTAATTTAACATATTATGAATGTAATATGCGACACATATACTTTTATCGAAATATCTTAACTTCAAATCAGTAGGCAAGCCAAGAGCAACAATTAGTTAATACTGACCAAACCAAAGTTAACAAGCTTACCTTTCTCAAATTTAATTCAACACACAAGTTTATAGTTATAAAAACTTTATTTAGAGTTAACGCAGTTTAATAGTCAAGTTTTTTCTTCCTTTAAAATTTATAAAAAAATTATCCCACGCACAGGGCAAGTGCTACAAAATATAAAAATAAATAAAAAGATACGATGCAAGAAACGAAAGTTATGGCCATTCTAAAATGTGAATTTCATCTGTAATGATGAACTCATTTGATGGGTACTCAGAATTGTGTATCTATAGGACATAACTACCCGCGTTAACGGGTTAGAAAGGAATTACAAATTTCGCCAAGGGACTTGAATCCTCAGTAGCTCAATTGGTTAGAGCATTCGTCGGCTTGAGACGAAAGGTTACAGGTTCAAATCCTGTTTGTTGCGAAATTTTTTCTTTCTTTAAAATTTATCGCAGTTTAATAGACAAGTTGAATTAAGACATATGAATGTAATATACAATGGGTAACGGCACATATACTTTTATACCAATATCTTAACTTTAAATCAGTGGGCAAAGCCAAGAGTAACAGTTAGTTAACACTGACCAAAGGTAAACACAACCTTTCTTATATTTAATTCAACGCACAAGTTTATAGTTATAAAAACATTATTTAGAGCTATCGCAGTTTAATAGACAAGTTGAATTAAGACATATGAATGTAATATAAATAAATAAATAAATAACGGCACATATACTTTTATACCAATAGCCAGCCAAGCCAAGAGTAACAGTTAGTTAACACTGACCAAAGGTAAACACAACCTTTCTTATATTTAATTCAACACACAAGTTTATAGTTATAAAACTTTATTTAGATTTATCGCAGTTTAATAGACAAGTTGAATTAAGAAAGTTCGCTTAACACGAGGTGCCGTACCAAGTTTAATTAAAACCTTTAATGCTACCTCACATAAAAGTGTTGGTACGGGCTCCTTTGCAGAATAGACCATCTGCCTTGCAGCCAGGCAGCTCGTTAAAGGCGAGCATAGGCTTACCGTCACTAACACCGTGACATCTGACTAGGTGGTAGAGTTTTGCAGCGACTCAACCAGATTGGTACTACCGCCTCACCTATTCTTGCCGCTATAACGTCATGATGTGTTCTGGTTCGGAGGGTAAGGTAGCCGGTAAACGTAGTTTTGCTTGAGGCCTAACATCCCAGCCTCAGGTTGGCAACGCACCATTACCACCTTTGGTTTCTCTAGGCGGCGTGAATCTCTTACCATCAGGAATCCGTCTGCTTGTTTGCCTTCCAATATCATAAAAAAAACACTAACTAAACCAAAGTAAACAAGCTTACCTTTCTTATATTTAATTCAACACACAAGTTTATAGTTACAAAAACTTTATTTAGATTTATCGCAGTTTAATAGACAAGTTGAATTAAGACATATGAATGTACCTAATATAGGTAAACAAATAAATAAATAACGGCACATATACTTTTATACCAATATCTTAACTATAAGTCAGTGGGCAAAGCCAAGAGTAACAGTTAGTTAACACTGACCAAAGGCCTAACATCCCGGCCTCAGGTTGGCAACGCACCATTACCACCTTTGGCCTTTCTTGGCGGCGTGAATCTAAGTAAACAAGCTTACCTTTCTTATATTTAATTCAACACAAGTTTATAGTTACAAAAACTTTATTTAGATTTATCGCAGTTTAATAGACAAGTTGAATTAAGAAAGTACACTGAACACGAGGTGCCGTACCAAGTTTCATTAAAACCTTTAATGCTACCTCACATAAAAGAGCAATTTTTCTGAGATGGAAAATCTCAGCCGCATTAACGCTTTTATTTGCTTTGTTACTCGAAAAAACTTATTATTCCACTTCTCTCACCCGGCGAATTACATTATTCTGTTGCAATTTTATTTTAAAGTAACCATTAAATTGCTTTTTTTATATTAGCATCTATTCTTGTGTAGTAAAATCCACATTGCTTTGCTAATCTTAGTTCACAAGATCGGTTGTAGTATGTTTTATAAATCAGTTTATTTGTAGAAGATACTAGCATTTACCAAAACGTTATAGCAGTATCTCTAAATTATATATATATCTAAATTTTATAAATTTTATAATTTTATTAATAACGAATGTCGCCTCTGTGGTCGAGCGGTCCGGGTGTTGGACTTGAATGCATGAGGTCTCAGGTTCGAATCCCGGGTCGGCCATTAAAAAGAAAATTGGATTTTTCCAATTTTCTAACAAAAAAAATGTTGGTCGGGATTGGAAATGTGCCCGGTTGGCGATAGGCTTGCCACCTATCACATTATGGGACTTAGTATCTTCGGCTAGTCGTGGGTGCCCTGGTTGTGCCTCTGCCTACCTTTTCGGGGACATGGGCGTGAAGATTAATAACGAAGACGTCCATAATTCCAAGTTCATAAGAAATCTAGACATCATAATATGAGTAATTTCCCCATGTTGGTCCAAGCTCCTTTGCAGAACAGACCACCTGCCTTACTGCCAGGCAGCTATATATTCATAGCGACCTATTCCTGCCGCCATAACGCCAGGATTGGATATGTGCCTGGTTGGCGATAGGCTTGCCACCTATCACATTACGGGTCGTGGGTGCCTTGGTTGGGCCTATGCCAACTAAGGGGATATGGTCGTGAAGATTTTTTTAAAAACCGAATTCAATTTCGTTACTACGTCGCAATTTTATAATTATTATGTATAGAGAAACAGCAAATAGTTTTTGAGTTATACATAATATTAGATAAATTTTCATGCATTGTTTACTATAATAACTGGTAAACTACTAATCAGATCAGGGTGAAATTTTGAAAATTTCTGATCTTTGAAATCGTGACCTACCTTACCAAAAGAAAACAATCAAAATCAATTCATCATTGGACGAGTGATGACGAAAAAAATTAGACAAAAACTAAAATAAAAAAACAGTAAAATTAATAAACCTCTTCATTTTGGAGTCTTTAAAAGTGTATTTCAAGCACACAAAGTTTTTAAATCCTTAATGTATTTCTAGTTACAAATTTTTGCCTTAATACTTTCACGATGAAAGTCCAAACAAACATAAAATAGAACAGACAGACAATATGCAGATGAGTATCTTCGCAGCAACTTTACAAATGCAAATTTCAGCAGCGAAACGCAAAAGCGTCATTCGTCTTCAGTATCGCTTTTTAATGTTTGTCCCATAAACACAATGGTATTATAATGTAAAACATACAGACGCATCAACAAAGCCACTGGATATCCAGATTTAATACCAGAATAAAAAGCAAAATGGGCCAAATTAAAAAGCAATGCCTTGTCGAGACAGAGCGAGTGGAAACAAAGAACTTGAAATTCATCAAGCTCTTTTGAACTCCGACCATTGCAGTGCGGGATCCGGTGATTCTATCCCATGACCAGACCATAGTTATTTTATAATAGCTTGCAGTTTCTCAGTCTATATTGACAACTTGTGTAGTGTTTATGGCCCTAAAAATAAATGTGCTAGAGTTACGTTAAGAGATAAAACGATGTAATAAAATCAGATCTAAAATCCCTTGGTTTATTAGAAAATTACTGTAAATATGTATTTATTTAACAGATATCGATTATTTAGCAAAAGTAAATACAATTATTATTTACAAATGTTCTAAGATGTATAGCAAATTGCTTACAAGTTTGCACTATCGTAAGCGTCTAGTCATAGCAATATTTTTTTTTATTTTAAAATTAATCATTTATTTTAAAAAGAAATACTTTAAATACACCAAAAATATGCCCGCTTCATAATTTGCCGAAAATAATACAACTACAGTACTATAATATAAATTATGCGCTTCGGCTTTACACTTTATACTTTTATTTTTAAATTGGCTGACCTAATCTTAATTTAAGCGAAATGATAAATTATGTGTAATAACAACTTTATATATCATCATCATCATCATCATCATCAGCCGGATGATGTCAGCTGGACATAGGCCTCTCCCAAAGAACGCCACAAGTCACCTTCACCAGCCGCTTGCATCCAGCGGCTCCCAGCGACTTTGACCAAATCGGCAGTCCACCGGGTGGTAGGTCGTCCAACACTACGTTCTCCTTTCTTTCTACGGAAAACGTTTCTTCCCCAGCGGTTGTCGGTTGTGCGGGCAATGTGGCCTGCCCATCGCCAATTCAGCTTGCTTACTCTCTGAACTATGTCGGTTACTCTCGTTCTCTTGCGGATCACCGAATTACGGATCATATCTCGCAGAGAAACACCGAGCATAGCTCTCTCCATAGCACTCCATTTAGATATTTTTTAAAATACCTTCGGATTTCCGAAACGACGAATTTAGAAGAAGCGCATAATTTAAATAGTACTACTGTACTATTGTATAAAATCTAAAATCAAAGCTAAAATGCCAAAAACTTTTCTTAGTTTATCTTTTCGAACTAGCCTTAGGTGTTAAAACTGTTGAAATCGCATAGAAACTTACAGCTTTAATAAAAAAATCAAGGTCTGGCTACCCATAGATCACTAGCTATTGTGGTACAGTATTCGGAAGCCATCGGAAAGAAAAATCTTGAAGTAGATCGCCACTCTTTGACGCCCGCTGTTAAAAAGTAATCTCTTTTCCCAGGAAAATCCTACTTCATTACTTTGTAGGTCGGTCCCACATAAAAGTATTGAGGGTTGTGCAGAGAGCTACTTGTTGAATGTGGTTGCTTTTGAATGGATTAAACGGGCTTAATTAGATGATTTATCCCTTTAAGTTAATTTTATTCATATTCGTATGAAGTGAAATTAAAGTAATAAAGTCGGTTTAAAATATTGAATCAAGTTACACTTGATGTCGTCAAGATTGAAGGACCAAGTCTTGGAAGTTCTACTAGGTGGTAAAGTTTTTCATTGACTGGTCCGAATTGGTACCACCGCCTTACCTGTTCCTGCCGTCATAACGTCAGTGCCTGCTGTTGATGTGTTTCGGTTCAGAGGATAAGGTAGCCGGTAAGCTTACTTTTGCAAGAAGCCTAACATCCTGACCTCAGGTTGGCAACGCACCATTATCACCGTTGGTGTCTCTTGACGGCGTGAAATTCTGTCCATCAGGAAATCCGTCTGCTTGTTTACCCTCCAATATTATAATAAAAATTATATCGTTAATATGGAGGGACCAAGAAAAAAGAAAGAAATTCATCCCAAGCACAGGGCAAGTGCTAAAAGAAAAATACGTTACCAAGTATTGGAAGCTAATAAAAGGTATTTTTACATTAAGAAGTTTTATTAAAATTTATCATGTTATTACTATCATTTTTCAAAACTAATATATATTGCATGTCCATTCGTATATACAACCAGATTCCTGATAATCTTAAATCATTGCCATTAAAAAGATTTCAAAAGAAGTTATTTGACTTGTTGTTAGATAAGACATATTATAGTGTTAAAGATTTTCTTGCAGACAAGCATAAATAATATTTGTAATAATAATAATAATTTACTATAATTTCAGAAACCGGGCTGTGTTTGGTAACGATGGTACTACAAGGACGATAGGTTATAGTACTGGCTGCCGGGGAGTTTGTTTCGCCGTTTCTTCTCCCGACTGGCTAGGTTTGGAAACGGTGGTAGTTTACGGTAGACAGGGTTAAAATTATTAACATTTTAAAATTGTTTAAAGTTATAATTCAAATTGTAATAAGAATAAAACTATTTGTTGAATGAATATTTAAATATTGTGTACATAACTAAATAATCAGTTTTTAAAAATATTTAAATTTTGCACACCACAATGTGGTAGAATATGTTGGAAAGCTTAAATAATTTTGTAACAACTTCAACACACATATTCTGCAAATAAATATATTTTCTTTCTTTCTTTCTTTTATTCAGTTTTAGCCCTGATAATTCTGTGTAAGTGAAGTCGGAAGGCTATTTACAAAATAATAAATTATAAGTGATACCTATAACAGTCCAAGTGTTTTTTTTAAAAAAAACATGAAGGTAAGAAAATTTGGGTTTTTCTAATTTAGTAATAAAAAAAAGAGTTGCTCTGGATTGGATACATGTGCCCGGTTGGCGATAGGCTTGCCACTTATCACATTGACTTAGTGCCTTCGGCTAGTCGTGGGTGCCCTGGTTGTGCCTCTGCCTACCTTTTCGGGGATATGGACGTGAAGACACCGCCTTACCTATTCCTGCCGCCATAACGTCATGACGTGTTCCGGTTCAGAGGGTAAGGTAGCCGGTAAACTTACTTTTGCTCGAGGTCTAACATCCTGACCTCAGGTTGGCAACGCACCATTACCATCTTTGGTGTTTCTAGGCGGCGTGAATTTCTTACTATCAGGAAATCCGTCTGCTTGTTTGTCTTCCTATAATATAAAAAAAACACTTTTTTATGTTATATTTTGAAACTCGAAGACTGAAACTCTTCATCTTGACGATTAAAGTTCGCCTTTTGTTTTGTCAGTTTTCGACATAATTAATTTATCCAATAATATTATACTTACAAATTATTTAGTTGCGATTTCAAACGTCGTACCTTGCTTGTTTTCATAATTAATAAGATTAGAATCTACGTTTTGTGAAATAATTTTGTTAATATTTTGTAAGGACTGACAGATTTAAGTTCTTTGATAGGTTTAAATATTGATATTTAAACTATTTGATAAGTTTCGTAAATAATGCCTTACCATTAATGTTCACCATTGTATTATTCCTATTAAAAGAGTATGATAGTTTATCTACAACTGACGTGTATTTGTACCATTCGGTGATATATCTATTTTTGTCTTCCAATTATCCTAAAAACTTGAAAAAAATATTTTTCCCATACCAGAACGGAATATTTACAATGTGATGAGAGTAGTCAATTTTTTTGGTAAATTCCCCATACCAGAACAGAATATTTATATTACGACTACTCTATAAATGTTAAAGTTATTTTTAGAGTTCCGCGGCCTTCTGATGTATTTATTTTTGATTTTATAAAAAAGAATAAAATAAAAAATATATATATATTATACCTAACGTCATAAATACAGACCTTTATTATAAGATCGTTTAATATTCAGCCAACGTAGTAACATTCAAAATATTCTAACCCTCTAAGATTCAAAATAATAGACTAAAAATATGAATAAATATGTGCTGTAGATATTAATAAAAACAAAATGAAAACTAAGTTCCATGATATGTATTATATTTTCAAAACCTACAAATATAGCTGTCCTTTATACAAGCCTTATTTAAAGAAAAGGTAATTCTTTGCTGGTAAAATATTATAAAGTAGAAAAAAAAAGTATCCTTACGCCCATATCCCCGAAGAGGTAGGCAGAGGCACAACCAAGGCACCCACGACTAGCCGAAGACACTAAGTCCCACAATGTGATAGGTGGTAAGCCTATCGCCAACCGGACACAATTCCAATCCCGACCAATATTTTGTAATTAGAAAATTAAAAACTTCCAATTTTGTTTTTATTGGCCGACCCGGGATTCGAACCCGGGACCTTATGCAGTCAAGTGCAACACCCGGACCGCTAGACCACAGAAGCGATTAAAATAGTATAGTTCTAGTTTGGTAACATCCGGTCATATTACTTGCTCGTCTCAATATAAATACTAATCTATGTTTTCTACTACGGAACGGAAAAAAAATGCGCGGACGCAGGAGCATAAAATTTGGCACACTTATAGTTTATGTGTAGGAGAAGTGCAGAACGCTAATATTTTTCAATAATAATGCTTATAAAGTACATTAAATCAATATATTACCCACACTACCATGCACTTGACACAAAAAAATATATTGATGATAACGATAAAAGATCACAGATGGCGCACTAACTATTCATAAAGTTTAGTAGTTGGTCTTGAGAAATGAAAATGGCGTTCTTATCAACAAGATATTAAAATTTATTATGATCGAATTTTGAGCAACGGGCGACCACTAGTATTGATGAAATATTGACGCCGTATCTCCGAATGGTAAGACAGGGATATAATCAGGTCACCCACGGTTAGCCAGTACCAAGTGCCACAATAAGATTTGTGGCAAACCTTTCGCCAAGCGAAAAAAAATCGCATATCCAGTCCCCAGCAACGTTGTTTTCATTAGAAAATTGAAAAATGCATTTTCTTTTAATATTTCCCAACCAGGGAGCAAACCTAAGACCTCACGGAGTCAAGTCCGACAGCGGACCGCTAGACCACAG
Source organism: Calephelis nemesis (assembly GCA_002245505.1). NCBI lineage: Eukaryota > Metazoa > Arthropoda > Insecta > Lepidoptera > Riodinidae > Calephelis > Calephelis nemesis. Next base: position 61,316 of record NJDD01001320.1, read on the forward strand.
AGACGATTCATTACAATCTTAATTTCTTTATACAGATATATATTTAGAATCTGTAATTGCTATCGTCGGCACTTTGTAGAATTCCATTGCATACACACGTTTTTTTAATAAAAATAATAATATGTTTATTGTACACGAAACGTTATCATTAAACAAAAACATAAAGATAATACAGTTCAATGGGCGAGCTTATCTCCAGCAATAGAGATTTCTTCCAGCTGACCCGTGAAAAGGAAAAACAGAAACAAACATAAACGTAGACAAGTGTAGATACATGATTTTCTGACTATGAAGCACTTAAAAAATAATAACTATATATAACATATAACTAAATATATAAATATAAACATATAGATATACATAAACAAATTAATATAAAATACAACAACAACAACAAATTAATATAAAATAGAACAAGTACATACATAGATAATATAAACCTATATAAGTATACATAGTTCTATAAATAACTGAAAATTCAAAGTAAAAAAAAAACGACGATTAACAAAAAAAATCATGTTTGTTGTAGTTTTTTTGTAGTTAACACTTGTATTTATCCATTATACACTTTATTTAACACTTTCTGTTACTCTCCAGCCAACTGGTTTCACTTTTACAGCAACATCAGGGCTTTGAAACTAAAGATGAAAAAGCCTGTTTAAATTTAACTTTCAATTCTTATTATTCTTTGGTTTGGATGATGCTGTAAAAAGTCAAACTGGAGAGTAACAGAAAGTGTTAAATAAAGTGTATAGTGGATAAGTACAAGTGTTAACTAAAAATAAAGGTGTATGTGCGATTCACACACGATAGAAGTGAAACTTCAGTAAATCGACATAAGAATGAGATGAACATATATTTGTGTCTCTTACCTACAAAAGAATGAGATGAATATATATTTGTGTCTCATACCTGCGAAATAATGAGATGAATATATATTTGTGCCTCTTACCTGTCGTTTCTCCGTTGCATCCGTTTTGAAATCACAACGATTCTAAAGAAGTTTAAAAAAAGTATCTTCACGCCCATATCGTCGAACAGGTAGGCAGAGGCACAACCAGAGCACCCACGACTAGCCGAAGTCACTAATTCCCATAATGTGATAGATGGCAAGCCTATCGCCAACCGGGCACATTTCCAATCCCGACCAACATTTTTTTTATTAGAAAATTGGAAAAATCTAATTTTCTTTTTAATGGCCGACCCGGGATTTAAACCCGAGACCTCATGTAGTCAAGTCCGACACCCGGACCGCTAAACCACAGAGGCGATAATAATAATAATATGCCCTTATAATTATGCGTTCTTTTTAATGGCCGACTCGGGCTTTGAACCTGAGACCTCATGCAGTCAAGTCCAACACCCAGACCGCTAGACCACAGAGGCGATAATTATAATAATACAATCTACTATATGCCGTTAACGCGTTCCGGTTCGGAGGGTAAGGTAGCCGTTAAACTTCCTTTTGCTCCAGGCCTAACATCCCGGCTTGCAGTTAGCAACGCACCATTTTTCGCGCACGCACGCACTAAAGAAGTTTCACTTCGAAAACGTGAGTAGAGATATATTTTGTTCGCATTACCCTAAAGCTACTAGTGTGTTATTTGATACTTTGGGGAGATTAAATCCCTCGTACTTCCTGATCAAGATTGATTGATCCACACACCGTATTTGTAAGTAAAATAGTACATTCCGTTACCAAAAGATTTTGTTTCACATTTTCAAGTGGTTTTGCTGGTGTCACTATGTGATAAGCCCTTTGCCTACTCCTGGTAACCTAGTAATTAAGGTTAAAAAAAGTATCTTCACGCCCATATCCCATATAGTTGAAAAGGTAGGCAGAGGCACAACCGAACCACCCACAGGTTATTGAGTTATATCACAAATAAGTATCTTCACGCCCATATCCCTGAAGACGTAGGCAGAGGCACAACCAGGGCACCCAAGACGGCTAGTTTAGTCGACAAAAAGCTTTGGAATTAAACCTACTAACGTTTTATATTGAGAACTAGCAAACTGCATTAGTGGGTCTGGGTGTTTATTAAATTTATTCTGATATCTTTTTAAGTATTTCTATGTATTAGAATCGTTGACTAACACCCATAACATGAGCATATAATTTGCTTACTTTGGGGTTAGATTTAATTTGTGTGACTTGTCCAGGGATATTTATTTATTTATCAGTACAACTAACAATCTAACAATCTGGTCTAAGCTTAAGTGGAACATAGCAAGTTTTGTATTAGCCATAAAAAAATAACAAACACCTCCATTTATTGACAACACTCCACAATACTTACACGATGGGTTTTTTAGGAAGTATTTTGGCATCTCCCTTTTCATGTTCCTGATTTCAATACGCAGGTACTAGTTTCCACCAGTTGGCCAACTAGCTATTTCACAAAAAAGCCTAAAAAATAATAAACGGAAAATAAGTGGTCTGCTGAATGTTGCAATATATAATTGTAGCCTCGTACCAACCCAGTAAAAAAAAGTCTTGCAGATACTCCGTCTGGGAGGTTTTTTCTATTCAAATCATGTTTGTGACTAGTCTAGAAGACACTAAGTCCTACAATGTGATAGATGGCAAGCTAATCACCAACCTAGCTCATATGTTATCCCAGAAAAATGAAAATATGTATTTTCTAATTTTTTGTTGCCCGCTTCGGAATCGAACCAGGGACTTCAAGAATTCAAGTTCGACGCCGGACACTGACCACAGAGATAATCACAATTAAACAATTTTAACTAAATTCATGATAAAATGATTAAGTTTGAAATTAAAGTAGCATAATAATTTTTATTTAAATTCACAAAACCTTCAAAAGCGTTTCAGATCAGTCTGAGATTTTTTCCTGAACTTATTGTGTGTTTTGTTGAAAATTGTTATGTTCTTTGTTTTTATAAAATACTAGCCAACCCGGCGAACTTCGTATCTCGTGACATTAGCAGCTACTAACAGTTTCTATGAATTTAATTGTTTTTCCCATTGACCCTTCAATTTTCCAGTTGTTCCTTTTCATAAGAACCATCTCCTAATTATTATTATTATTTGTTCATTATTAAGGCCTGATTTGATCACCACACGAAATGGGGATCACCTGTATAATATATTGTAAAAAAAGTATCTTCACGCCCATATCCCCGAAGGAGTAGGCAGAGGCACAACCAGGGCACCCACGACTAGACAAAGACACTAAGTCCCACAATGTGATAGGTGGCAAGCCTATCGCCAACCGGGCACATTTCCAATCCCGACCAAAATTTTTTTATTAGAAAATTGGAAAAATCTAATTTTCTTTTTGTTGTTCATAATATATTGTAGAGCTTCTGAAAGTTCGTTTGTTTATTCATATTACTAGTGACATCTATTGATTACTTTCGGAAACTAATCATAAGTATCAGGTTATTGTGATTTTCAAGTTTCTTATTTATATATTGATTTATTAATAATATTTATATTGTTTTATAGTATGCCATTGTTATGAGTTTTTTTATATTATTAATATATTTAGGTCATTTATTTATTGTGCATGATGCCTTTCACTGTTTCATCTCAGATTATAATTTTAAGGGTTGGCTAGAAGAAATCTGTAGACCTAGAGATAAGCCCAACTTTCGTGCATTTCTGTTTATCACTGTCCATGTTTGATGTCTTAAATTGTGTACAATAAAGAATTAAATAAATAAATAAATTTATTATTGAATAAAGATAAAACAATTAAGGTCTTACGTTTTAGAAGCTATTATTTAAGACAGTGACATTGCTATGATTAAAGATTATGACTATGATTAATTATAACTAAACAAATAATTGAAACGTATGAACTTTGAGTCAATACATTAAAAATGTCACGGTGTTAGTGACGGTAAGCCTGTGCTCGCCTTTTACGAGCTGCCTGGCAGGAAGGCAGATGGTCTGTTCTGCAAAGGAGCCCGGACCAACACGGGGAAAACTGACTGACTTCTCTAGGACTTCTTCTTCTTCTTCTGACTAGGTGGTAGAGTTTCGCAGCGACTCACCTGGATTGGTACCACCGCCTTACTTATTCCTGCCGCCATAGTGTCATAACGTGTTTCGGTTTGGAGGGTAAGGTAGCCGGTAAACTTACTTTTGCTCGAGGCCTAATATCCTGGCCTTAGGTTGGCAACGCACCATTTCCACCTTTGGTGTCTCTAGGCGGCGTGAATTTCTTTCCAACAGGAAATCCATCTGCTTGTTTGCCTTCCAATATCGTAAAAAAAACATAAAAATGTAGGTACTAATATTATAAAGCGGAAATGTTTGATTTTTTGTTTGTTTGAATTGAATATGTTCTGAAATTACTGAACTGATTTCAAAAATTCTTTCACCTTTAGAATGCTACATTATTCCTGAGTGAAATAGGATATGCTTCATCAAAATCAGTGCAGTAGAAGCCAAGTTACGCAGGCGAAGCTGCGTGAAACTGCTAGTATTTGATATTTTCTATCAATCCCTTCCATTACTATTTCATTAATCTAAATGTTCATATTTTTTTAACAAAGAGTCACACATACATGTTTTTTCATTTTCATTTCCAGTTTAATTGAAAATATAAAATGTGATGTAAAAACTCTTTAAATATTTGTTTTTACTGAATAACAATATCTTTTCTTTTTAAGTTTTATACCAACATCAAGTAATACCTTTTAATTTAGGTTTAGGAGAGAGAAAGAGAGCGTACACGAAATGGTCGAGTCGTAAGACTCTTATTCGTGTATTTTTCACGATCAGGAAATCAGTGCGCTTGATTTTTTGTGCCATAAGTTTTCCTTTCAGATAAGTTATGAGTCCAAAGTAATTTTCAGACAACCCTATATATCAACATAAATTGCAAAAAGAATTTTAAAAATTGTAATTAAACTGCACATGTGCACTGCCAACAGGGGCCATATGTAATCCTGGGCAACATTATTTTTATTATAAAATTGAAAATATACATTTGCTATTTTTTTGTTGCCCGACCTGGTGATCGAACCCGGGACCTTAAAATCAAGTCTAATGCCGAACTGCTAGACCGCAGAGGCGATCTTATAAAAAATATGTGTCAAATCTCGATGTAGTACCTAATGTGTACATAATTGTTCGTTCTTACAGTTTACTGAATATTTTTCCTAAAATATAAACTTTGCGTATTGAACATTCCTGTACTAAGAGTAAATAATTGAAATTTTCAGTACCAACTTCATGCATTTGCCATCCGGAAGTCGGTCTCCTGCTGCTTATGCGACGTTACTTCCTGTATCCCAACACATTCGGATTATGTTAATGTTGTCTCAGATACATTTGTCTTTTTAAGGCTCTTTAGTTTTCCTGAGGCAAATGGAGTGCATTCCAATGTTGTTCTTTTTATTTTTAAACGAGATGTTACTTGCGGGTACTTATTAAAGTTATAAAGTATTTCATGGTAACAGTTTTAATATAATGAGGTTGGCAGTGCACCATTATCACCTTTGGTGTCTCTAAGCAGCGTGAATGTCTTACCATCAGGAAATCCATCTGCTTATTTCCCTTCTTCTATCATAAAAAAATCTATATATTAATACGTGATGCCAAAACTTTGGACCCCTTTTTACGAAAATTGCGCTGACGTAGGAGCATAAAATTTGACACACTTATATTTTATGTGTAGGAGAAGTGGAGAACGCTAATGTTTTTCAATAACAATACTTATAAAGTACATTAAATCTATAAATTAACCACATTATCATGCATTACACACACATTCATTCACTTTGTATTTTTCCAACCAGTTTATTGAAGCATTAAAAGACGAATAAGAGGAACAGTTGAAGGTAAGAAATAGATATCTACTTTGGACCCACTTTTACGAAAATTGCGTTGATCGAGGAGCATAAAATTTGGCACACTTATAGTTTATGTGTAGGAGAAGTGGAGAACGCTAATGTTTTTTAATAACAATACTTATAAAGTACATTAAATCAATAAATTACCCACACTATCATGCATTAGACACACAAAAAAATATATTCATGATCACGATAAAAAAGATCACAGATGGCGTTCTCATAAACAAGATATTAAAATTTATTAGGACCGAATTTCGACCAATAAGCGACCACTAGTATATATAGATATTTACCCATGGTTAATGTAATGGTTAGTATATTCATATCGATTGTATATATATCGCATATTTTGCGGCGAGGACGGCACGTACACTGTAGGCTTGCAGTTTTATCGTGTTTCCACATCCGTGGTATACTGACCGCATATCGTACAATTGGGACTTTTGAGTGAGCCTCAGCAACCTGAAGATGAACAAATTGAACTTTAACAACTTGAGAAATAAAGATGGCGTTCTTATCAAAAATATTTTACAATTTATTATGGTTGAATATTAAATATCCCGGGACATGCTACACAAATTAGGGGAGGAAACTTAGAGTAAATAGTATAGGTCTATTCATATAAAATTGGTGTTTATCGTATTGACTTTCAAACTTCAATCTCAAATTCCTCCTCTTTGGTTTGGAATTCCAAATTCTAATTTATACAGTTTTGGAGATACTATACAGTTGAATATGTGGTTAACGTCAACTATACCAATTCATTGAAATACTTTAATAAATACTGAAACCAGTTTCATAAAGACCAAAACCGAGAAACACAAACATATAGATGATCATCATACAAATGCCTGCCTCCGTCGGGAATTGAACTACAATTTCCAGATAAGAAGTTATTTGTTACTGCCATAAATAATTTAACATTTAATCACTTACTCCCATTTGCTATCCGGAAGTCAGTCTCCCGCTGCTTGTGTCACGTCACTTCCTGTATCCTGGCACAGGATTATGTTAATGCTGTTTCCGGAATATTTGTCTTTACTTAAGGCTCCTTAGAATTGGCTTGCGGAGAGCTTTTCATTGTTATTTTTTGTACAACCCGCAAAATTATTAATTTTGTATTTTTATATTATGTATAGGATTAAATTATAATTGACTTTGACGAGCAATAATCAATATCTGTCTGTCTGCTCGCGATTTACTCGCAAAGTACTGAACGGATTTTCATTCGGTTTTCAACAATAGATAGAACAATTCTTGAGGAAGGTTTTAGTGTCTAGTAAGTTTATGTTTTGTACAAACCAACTATATTACAACGATATTAGTTCAATATGTTGGCAAAAAATAAGCCGATCG
>NJDD01001320.1:105006-119634 GCA_002245505.1 Calephelis nemesis
CACGATGTGGGACTTGGTATATTCGGCTTGTCGTTGGTGCCCTGGTTCTGCCTCTGCTCTACCTCCTCAGTGAGTGACAAGATACTTCATCTTCGCGCCCATATCCCCGAAGATATATGTACAGTTAAATTTTATAAAAGAAAATCTTTTGTTTTCATCATTAACTATAAAAACTCACCTCACCGCAAGTACAAAGTCGACGTTAACAGCTAGTAGGTAAGTTTCTAGACAGAAACGAATTATTTTATCACACTGTCGATAAGATTTGTCCAGTCACATGAAGTAACTTAAGTCTATATTGCGCATCCTAGCCGTACAGTCCGACACGGAGACGAAAATTATTTTCGTTTGGTATACCTTACTCATTCAAACTCTGTGACGCAGGGTCTTCTTTTCAACTCTTATTTCTCCACTTTTGGATATTGGGACACATGTCTGATTCTAAGACATCTAATCAGCAACTATCTAGCTATACTATTGGCACCTATAGGTTTATGACGTTTAGGCAGCCGCTGCTAGTACCTTTGTAGTATCAGTCATGCCACTACCATACCAATAAACAAGCCTAATGCTGATTTTGTGTGCTTGGCATTATAGAACTTTTTAAAGGTTTAAAAAAAGCATACCCTTTTAGCTTATGTATCGTTTTAGGTTTGCAAATAATTCCTACTAGAATGTGATACTTCATACTAGAATGTGAAAAGAATATCCCATCCTTTGAGAGCAAGGAAAATTACATACAATAATGAGATGAGAAATTTGTATGAAATACAATAATTACATACAAATTACATACAGGAAACAAAAACTCAGTACATGTAAGTAACAATTAATCATTTTCGTTGCCGACTTAAATCTTAGTAATTCCAATTATTATTTAGGCATATCGCGAAGTATTCTTACTGTATACTTTAGTCTGTTCACTTTAACAAACGACTATTAAGTATATCCCTCGCACATTTCCGATACCGACAGAGTGAAATAACGCTACAGTTGTGAGGGGCGGGCACTATCACTTTGTTCTTATTGTGAAAATGTAAATGGGCTTTTTGATAGATTGAAATTAACTTTATGTTGATTACGTGGACCAATAGCAATGCACTACAATTTTTGGGTACTCGTTTGTTAAAAAACAGAGTATAGATATAAACAAAAACGACGAAAATAACCTATCCTTAATTCTGAGAGTTCAAGTGATTTTTCAAACAAAATAACACTACTTTAATACCACACTAATACAAAGCAAGTAATTTTGTTAAACCTGAACTAAATTATAATTTAGTTCAACAGTTGAGTAAAGTTCAAACCTTAAAACACGAGAGGAAGTTACTGTTGTTTTGTATTCAGTTACATTTCTCTGGTCAGATCAGAACGAGATTAAAGTGGAAAAATTAAGTTTTAATTAGTTTTTGCAGAAGTAATTTTGAACCATAAATAAAATTTTATTCCAGAAATGTATGTTTGAAAAGACTTCAACCCGTAATAATAGTTTGCCTTTAATCAATCTTGAACGAATTAGTATTTAGTAGTCTATGCCTCTGTAATCTCGTGCTCCAGTGTTGGCTCTGACTACGTGAGGTTACGAGTTTGATTCTTTTTAATTATTTTCGAATAAAAAGGCGCTGCCGGGGTGTAAATATATTTATAAACTACAGGCTCTAGTTCTCACTAAGTGATAAATAGTTTATATCCAAATTACATTCTGTAGAAATCTAAAACAGATGATAAATCTGAAGGTTTGAAACGGAATGTTTTTGTGGTGCGAAAATTTATTTTTTCTAAAAAAAAGTATCTTCACCCTCATATCCCCGAAGAGGTAGAAAGAGGTACAACCAGGCTCCAAGGACTAGCCGAAGAGACTAAGTCCCACAATGTGATAGGTGGTAAGCCTAACCACCAACCGGGCAAATATCCAATCCCAAAGTTTTTTTTATTAGAAAATTAGAAAAACCTAAGTTTCTTTTAATTGACCGACCCGGGATTCGAACCCGGGACCTCAGGCAGTCAATTCCGACAACTGAACCGCTAGACCACAGAGGCACACACTAGCTTCTATAAATTCAATAAAGTATTAATTTTCGTGCTACGAATGAGTACCGATCGTAAAACATCTCATTAGAAATGTAGGTTCTATTCTGCGGCTGCGAAAGTACTGTAAAACTACTGGAAAATCTACTTTACTCCGTGTTTAAAGAAAAAAGATCATCTGCCTTCCTACTAAGAAGCTACGAGTATAGACTTACCGTCACTAACACCGTGACATCTGACTAGGTAGTACAATTTCGCAGCGACTCAATCGGATTCGTATCACCGCTTTATCTATTCTTACTGTCATAACGTGAGTGCTTACCGTTGACGTATCCCAATGCGAAAGATAAGGTAGCCGGTAAAGTTAATTTTGCTCGAGGCTTAACATTCCGCTCTCATATTAGCAACGCACCATTACCATCTTTTGGTGTGTCTAGGCGGCGTGAGTATGTTTCTCGGCCAAATGGTAAGGGACTTGTTGTGAAAATAAGTATAATATACCTTCAAGTATATCATATCATAACAGTATGATTCTGAAAGCAAATATATAGAGGTACATATTATAATATATATAACATATTAGCAAAATTCATTCCATCCGTTCTGTCTGCATGTGAAAATGCATGTGGAATGTTCCTTTCTGGTCAGCTAAACCATTCATAGTTCGTTCAAAAGTAACGGAGCGTTACCAATATTTTCAAAAAATGTTTAGAATCAATAGTCAGGAACGAGCAACCGTTGTTAGTAATCTTACTAAGCGTACAAAATACTGTCATCCGTAATCAAAACGACTCGTTTTTTGAATATAGGAACCGGGCATAAGACATACTTAAAGATAAAATCAAATAGGATTATTTGTTCTAAGTAACAAGAGATTTTATCCCGTGTCGGTCTGGACCTGCTGCGCAGAATGAATTATCCTTGCCAGTCAGCTCGTAGGAATCGAGCAAAGGTTAAAAGATTAAATTAGTCCTTATCAACCAGGCCACGAGTGGTACAGTGCCTTGTGGCATCTTCCCGGGTAGGGATCTGCCACCTTAATTATTCCTGCCGCCATAATAACTGTAATGATCCGGGTCTGACGGTGGGGTAGTCTTCTTTTTTTTATGATATTGGAAGGCAAACAAGCAGACGGATTTCCTGATGGTAAGAAATTCACGCCGCCTAGAGACACCAAAGATGGTAATGGTGCGTTGCCAACCTGAGGTCAGGATGTTAGACCTCGAGCAAAAGTAAGTTTACCGGCTACCTTACCCTCTGCACCGGAACACGTCATGACGTTATGGCGGCAGGAATAGGTAAGGCGGTGGTACCAAACCGGGCGAGTCGCTGCGAAACTCTACCACCTAGTCAGAAGTCACGGTGTTAGTGACGGTAAGCCTGTGCTCGCCTTTTACGAGCTGCCTGGAACAGAAAGGCAGATGGTCTATTCTGCAAAGGAGCCAGGACCAACACGGGGAAAGATGGGGATTCTTACTTGCGCAATTGGCCTAATTCCCTGGCTACAGGACAGCGACGTACATTCATTTCATTTCATTTTTGAAGTGAAAACTTATTTACCGACGTTGCGCACTTTTTTGAATGGGTAAATTTGTAAACTCGCTTCAGGACACGTGACTTGAGCGAAAATTCGTTAGACGGCGCAGGGCGCTTGCGCGAATGTTCGTATTGTTTTGTTTGCGTACGATAGCGCAACAAATGAATATTGTTTTCTGCCACATACATGATTAAGCTTTCATTCTGATTTAAAGCAATTCGTGCAAAATTATTCCTTAACCATTCCAAATTTCAAAAATGCACAATAGGTACTATTATTAAAATTTTCACTTCTGCTGGCAATCCCGGAGTGCCGGCCCGTTTTATGACGTATGCTTGTTCATTGCATTATATACATAAAAAATGAAATAACTTATACTTGTAAAATAATAATACATCCCAGCGAAAACCACATTCTATTTGTCTTGCTTTTCCCAGAATCTCTATCATAAGTATTTATTATAGAGACTAATAGCTCTCATGTTCTCTTCTCCATCTTGATCCTAGCTCTTAGTTGGAGGCACGTTGGTCGAGTGGCTAGCGTACTTAGGCGTGTAAACGACCAACTGCGAGGCTCGGGTTCGATTCCCGACGGGGGAGGCATTTGTGGGGGTGATGAACATTTAGATGTCTGCATTTCCGGGTCTGGGTGTTTACAAAATTTATTCCGGTATCTATTTAAGTATATCTATGTATTAGTATCGTTGACTAACTCCCATAATACAAGCATATAATTTGCTTACTTTGGGGTTAGATTCAATTTGTGTGACTTGTCCAGTAATATTTATTTATTTATTTATTACTCTCACTTACTATCCAGTTTTCAAATTTGACCTAGCTTTATGGCGGGATAATATAAAATAATATTGTAATTGTAAACCATGAAATATCCGATTACAAAACTTTACCACATTCATAGACAAACAATTATTTGAATAGCAAAAATGCACTTTGTTGCTTGTTACCCTCTAGACAAATTTTGTCTATTATTCGTGTCTATGTCTATAAATGTAAAATAAATGAAATATTCTAATATAGGAAACTAATAAAAGCCTCTCCTTCCCGCCCTGTTATTTCACAAATTCAATAATCTATGTATTGTAGTACACACGGAGGGGCGCATGCCGGTCGTAAAGCATCGCTCAAGCTGTACTAAATGTCAGGGTACAAGGCCGTGGAGGTTTTGCCCTATGTAGGTACAAGCCTTTACATTTTATGTCTCCTAGTATTTGGAATATAGGATATTTTCAAAAAACAAACGCTAGAAATGTTTCTTAGTATCAGACATCTGTTCCACTAAAAAAATAACGAAAAAATGTAATTGGTAACTGGCTGACTTTTTGAACTAAAAACTTCTTTAGCAGCGTTGTGCACTTTTTTGGAATGGGTAAAAACTTCTAAACTCGCGTCAGAACACGTGACCTGATCGAAACTTCGTAAGACGGTGCAGGGCGCTTGTGCGAATGTTCGCGTTGTTATGTTTGTGTACGATAGCGCAATAAATGAATATTGTATTCTGCCACATAAATAATAGTACTTTCATACTGATATAATTAAAGCAATTTGTGCAAATTATTCCCTTACCATTTCAAAGTATCAAAAACGCACAACTGCCGGCGCTCTCGGAGTGCAACCCGCTTTTTTCTTCTCATTACCATGATATGAAAAGGTAAACAAACAGATAAATTTCCTGGTTGTAAAAAATTCACTTTGCACCATTACAAAAGGTGGTAAAGGTGCGTTGCCGACCTGAGTATGTTAGGCCTCGAGCAAAAGTAAGCTTACCGGCCACCTTACCTTCCAAACCGGAACACGTTAACGGCAAGCACTGACGTTATGGCGACAGGAATATGTAAGGCGGCGAACCTCTAGTATTGAGTAGGATATCACGATGTTAGTGATGTAAAGCCTATGCTCGCTTTTTACAAGCTGCCTGGCAGGAAGGCAGATGGTCTATGCTGCACCTACGCTTTGGTTCGGTTCCGGACGGAGGCAGATATTTTTGAGCCTATTTGACTGCACTTTGACCCCGTGCTAGTCTGGGCTCTTCGTGTAAAGTAGATCATCTACCTCGCTGCTTGACAGCTCGTAAGAAGCGACCATAGAAGCAGTCTTTACCAACAAGACCACTGCTTTGCTCCTCCTACTTATTCCTACCGCCATATTACGATACTGTAATAGTTGATTGTGTTAATTTATTATTTTTATAGAAAAACGTTGTTGAAAAAATGCTTTATCTATAACATAAAAATGAATTGCTAAATGTGTTGGTAAGCGCATAACTTCCGAACGACCGAACCGATTTGGCTAATTATTTTTTTGTGGAGTTAATTATTGTCAGAAGAAAGTTTTTATAACGAGAAAAATTGGGAAAATTGGAAAAACAATACTTTATTTTTCCCTATATAAACTGAACGGGTGTTACGAAGTTCACCGGGGCAGCTAGTAATTTATAAATTCTATATGTAATTCTTTGAAATTTTACTACATTTTTCTTTAATTATCCTTTTATATTTTTTTATTCTTACTTTCTAACTATTTTTTTTGTCTACAACCTAAAGAGCGTCGTTATGCAATCTCTATAATACTTTTAACCGACTTTCAGAAAGGAAGAGCTTATATGCCCCTATTATTATTTTTTTTATTCTAGGCCACTTCTAAACCGATTTTATTAGTTTTTGGCATGAAGGAGCGTATTTTCATTATGGTCCAATAGCAACCAAGTCTGATCGAGAATAAAGAAGAAAAAGAAGAATGAAGAAGAACCATGATCGAGGAAAATACTCAATTTTTGTCTAGCTACGGTAAATATTAATAACCTATCTAAGATAAAATCGTGCTACTTTAGAACAGTTGCCAGGTAACCGCTGTTATTTTTCAATAATTAACAAAAATATTTTAGCAACAAAGTTTAGTAGGGCCTATATTTATTAAAGTTAGGTTATATTGCCTGTTGGAGGACTTCATTATTGGAATCGAAGTCAGAGACCTCCTCGTTGGTCGAGTGGCTAGTGTACACGCCTAATCATCAATCCCGACGGAGGCATGCATATGTGTGATTAACATTTAGATGTGTGCATTTCCGGGTGTGGTTGTTTATTACATTTATTCTGGTATATATTTAAGTGTTTCTGTGTATTAATATCGTTGACTAACACCCATAACACTAGCATGGAATTTGTTTACTTTGGGGTTAGATGTAATTTGTGTAACTTGTCCAGGGATTTGTTATTTATTATTAGATACGCTCAATATTAATTTATTTAAGATATAATAGTGCTTTAGCACTATTATATCTTATATATCTCTATAGCACTATATCTAAAATAGATCAGTTGCCAGGTAGCCGCTGTAATTTTTCAATAATCAAAAAAATCTTAGCAATAAAACTCTAGAATACCTATCTTTATCTGTAGATAGGTTATTAATAATGTCTGACGACGGTATTGAAATCAAAGTCGATTTTTTTGCAGTTATGCTGCATATATTTTTTCTAGAACTTTCCTCCTTTTAAGTCCCAATCAATAAAGATAGAAATTGAAGGAAATACTGCTCTAACTATGTTTGTATGTTGATAAGCTATGTGCACTAGCGACCGTTCTTTGCAGTGGATTCTTTTAAATATTCAGCTCCTTCTCCAAGCCAGAGGTGAAAGCATTTCCATTTTTCTGTAGGTTTTCATTCCACCGCTCGACTTCAGTGAGGCTCTAATTTATCTATTTTCTTTTAAGGCATTAAAGCTGATAATAAATCTTTTCATTTTAATATCACAAATATCAAAGTTATTTTTTTAATTTTTTATCGCCTCTGTGGTTAAGTGGTTCAGTTGTTGGACTTGACTGCATGAGGCCGCGGGTTCGAATCTCGGGTCGGCCAACAAAGAAGAAAATTGAGATTTTCCAATTTTCCATTAAAAAAATGTTGCTCGGGATTGGAAATTTGGCCCGTTGGAGCTATCTCCAACCTAAAGCCTATGCTTGTCACCTATCACTTTGTGGGATTTAGTGTCTTCGGCTAGTCGTGGGTGCCCTGGTTGTGCCTCTGCCTTCTTCTTGGGAGATATGAGCGTGAAGATGGTTTTAGATAGCGATTAGCGATTAATATTAGTTCTTATCTTCTGTAGTTTAGCGATCCAATGTTAAATTTTATTGCATGAGGTTCAATCCCTGAGTAGGGCAAATATTGAAAGTGCCGGAATTTTTGTCTTCGGCTAGTCATGGGTTTTACCTCTGCCTACATGTTCGGGGACGGGGATACGGACTCTACTGTTTAAATAATTTCGTAAATAATCCATTACATATTTTCATTAATTGATTATTTGTAAAAGATTTCAAAACATTGATCGTTACGGGCCAGGACAATAAATATCAAATTAGTCAAGCTAACTGACAAAACCCCAACGTACGCAATTTATTTGCTTATGTTAAGAGATTAGTTGACGATATTATCATAAAAATACTAATACTGGTATCTATTTTACTGGTATAAATATTATAAAAAAACAAACCCGAAAATACAGACGTCTTCAAATCACAAATATCTACTTCCGTCGAGAATCGAACTTGAGCCACGCCGATGTAGGCGTTAGGCGTGTACGCTAAGCACATGACCAACGAGACATCTATTGAATTAGTGGGTATAATCAATACTAATGTTATATTTGTGAAAACCGGTCTGTGTGCTACAATTAACGGTTAAGCTCGATCGATTTTGATGAAGTAATAGCCATATAGTTAAATAACCGCGTTCTAGCAAAGGAAACTTTTGAAAACTAACCCCTATAGTATTATAAGAGGGGTAGAAGTTTTATTCTAGTCTGACGAAGTTGATGCTACCATAGCAAGTAGTTAGCTAGCCAGACGAACAAAAAGTACAAAAATGTAAAAGTACAAATGTAAGCAACAAATACCAAATCGAATACATTTTCGGATCATTAAAATTTAATGAGAAAGCAATTGTAATGCACCCTACTGAGAATTATGAATAAGAAATATCTTTTGTATTCAAAAATAATAAAGCACTGTATTTTTTTCAATTTCATGGACATGTTTTCATCCAAAATTTTAAGAATATGCTCAACAGAATCTATACATATAATAAATCTGTAGAAGGGTCAATTCTGTACATTGAAAATATTGAAAAAATAAATAGCATGTGTTACTGGATCGATACCAAACCCAAACATGTGATTTAAAAAAAAAAATTCTGTCTGTATGTGCAGGCATTACGTGAAAACTAATTACTGTTCGATTTCGATGAAACTTTGTATAATTATACCTTATTATCCTGGGCATAAAATGAGATACTTTTTATCCTGTAAAAACACGTAGCAAAAAACATCTTAATTTTTCAAATTTATCACGCGAAAACCGACATCCGTGCGGACGGAGTCGCGGGTGGAAGCTAGTTGGTAATAATACAGCTTAGATGTCCCTGGTCTATACTATGGTGACCATTGTCTTGATGCCGTTTATTAGGGCCGAAGCACAAAACCGCGTTGCAGCGTCGCGCGGCTAAAATCGTCGGTTTCCATTACGTTCTAGCCCTGATGATGCTGTCATAAGCGAAACCGATAGGCTATTTATAAAATAATAAATTATAAGTGATACGTAAAACAGTACAAGTGTTTCTTCATTTAAAAATATGAACTTCTTTACGGCGTTGCGGCGTCATAGACGTGTCTCTGCCATGGAACATCGTGAGAAACTTTTTGCTTGTTTGTTATTAAAAAGAAATTATATACATATTATATATAATTAATTATATCCCGCCAAGTCCCTTACGGGGTAGGCATAGAGTATCGAGCGCCAGACCTCACTATCCTGACAAACCTGTCTAGCTTTCTTTACATTTAGAAATTACTCTGTTTTAAATAAACAAATAATGCCGCGCCGCTACAATTAGCAATGACACGACTGCCGATTCAAGCTGCGCGACGCCGCACCGAGGTTGTGTGTTTTGATCCTTAGAGGTAGATTTGCATAAGTATGCTCAGACCCAACAAAAACTGTAACATATCAATGACGTCTATGGAATTCTTACTATCGAGAGAGCTTGCTTCTTTGCATTGTAAATAAATAAAAATAAAATAAAAAAACATTAAAATAAAAAACAAAAGAGTTTTGGCGCCATCGTGAAAAAAGGTGATCGTCTTTTATTTCGTAACTATTAATTTTAAGAATTGAAGTTCAGATAAAGTGCACAAGTGAAATAATTATGAAGAAATTGGTGTATTGTGATTTTCCTCGCTGCCGCCAAATCTCTTAGACGAGCTTTTGTAACGAAACCACCGCTTCACTCAATATCAAGATATGACTTTGTAAATAGTGACTAATGACTGAAATAAAGAATTAATGTGGAAGACATGAATTGAAAATATAAAACAGGAAAAAGATTTAATATTATGGAAGACGTGGCTGTAAGGACTCAGATCCTTTGCCTTTCCCCGACTGGGATAAAATTAAAAAAAACAACAATTAAGTAATAAAAAATATGCTTTAAATTTTAAACCGCTAAAAATAAAGCTAATGCTTAATGGGCACTTAGAGCAAGCCAACGCATTAGGTTCGAAATTGCGGGTGTCATAAATTTACCAACAAAAATGCTTTAACTGAGTGAGAACGAGTTCTCAGTTCAGCCCACATGGGATTTGAACATTCTAAAAAACGTGAAAATAAAGTTACGCCTCCCAGGGACGTCAACCTATTGTGAAATATTAATTTTGAGTTTTAACTTCGTAAAACAGAATTTATGGAGGTGATTGTTAATGATTGGATATATTAATTTTGTATTGTTGGTTGGATAAATGGAAACCCTTAGGTATTTGGACAGGGTAACTGCATTATTAGCAGGCAGTTTGTGTGACAAACATAGATATGATGGCAATTTATGTGTATGTGTGTGTGTGTGTGGGTGTTTGTTGTAGTCGGTAACTTTATTAATGTCTTAAAACTTAATATATGTTTTATTTTACAAATGATATTAGAAGGCAAACAAGCAGACTGATATCCTGGAGGTAAAAAATTCACGCCACCTAGAGACACCAAAGGTGGTAATGGTGCGTTGCCAACCTGAAGCCGGAATGTTAGGCCTCGATCAAAAGTAAATTTTCGGCTACCATATCCACTGAACCGGAACACGTCAACAGCAAGCACTGACGTTACGACAGGAATAGGTAAACGGTGGCACCGATTTAGGCGAGTCATTGTGAAACTCTACCACTGAGTAGAATGTCACGGTGTTAGTAATGGTAAGCCTATGCTCGCCGTTTACGAGCTGCCTGGCAGGATGGCAAACAGTCTATTCTGCAAAGGAACCCGTACCAACACGGTTTGTACAAACGATAAATTTTCAAGCTATAAGATCCAGCATTTTCCACAAAATTAAAAAAAAATAGAGTGAATTAATAAATTTAAAAAAAATGTGTTGTTAGAAGTTAGACTTCACTGTTTTTTCTCTTTTTTAAGTCTCTTACTCTACCCTTGAAATAAGAATACGACAGTTGCAATAACTAACATTGTGAATCTTTATTTTCAAGCAGCAAAAGTGTTAAATTACTCTTTGTTATAAGGAAATTCCATTTCATTGATTTAAAAGTATAATACACAATCTGAACGGATGGGCGAGTGTACATTGTTAAGCGACAGAACGGCGCCGAGCTTAAAACTCTGGCTAATTAAATGAATGAAAATGAAACTAGAATGTTTTCGTTCCACTTAGCGCTGATTCACACTTGCGACAATCACACGACATCGTAGCGACATAACACTAAAATAAAAACTTTCGGTAGCCCCATACAAAACATTTTTTTTGTACACAATTCATTTTATTTTCACATCATTTTTAGGTAGGCTAGATAAAACTTCTGTAATTAGAGATAAGCTCTTATAATGTGCATTATTATTTTTACTGTTTTTTGTACATTTTAGCTTATTTTATGCAATAAAATGTTTAGACAATAATGTAACTTAGAACTATCTCGATCAAGATAGCTTTAAAACAAAAAAAAATACGCTGAAACCTGTCCAAAATTTTGATGCCATAGACACACAGAATTGCGTTATCGCAACGATAAAATATACATGCCGTTGCTGAATTCAAGGAGAAAATATTGTTTTTTATTTACTTATTTTACATTTTAATGTGCACGTAATAAAAATCGACAGCGAGAGAATATAAATATAAATACTGTACAAAAGGCGAGCATATCTCTAACAAGAGATATCTTACAGCTAACCTAAGATAGAGAAATAACAATACAAAATAAAAAGTGATAGGTAGACAGTGTACAAGCTTAAGATTAAAGAGATAGAAAAAATCTTAATTAAAATTGAAAGCTACAAAAAAAACTACGAAAAAAGGTAAAATAAAAAATGATTTAAATGTTAGTTGAACCTACTACGCTGAATGCTGAAGTCCTAGGTTTGTCTCATTTTAGAAATAGTGAGAAACTACATGTGCCTAACCAAAAAATCAACATTTACAAAAATAATGTGTATTGCATGTCAATTCGTATATACATCAAAATTCCTGATAATCTTAAATCACTTCCATTAAGCAGATTTCGAAAAAAGGTATTCAACTTACTTTTAGAAAAAAGTTATCATAGTTTCAAAGATTTTCTTGCAGATAAGAATAAATAATAAAATATTTCTAATATGATTAATTTAATTGCAGAATGTTGGGTGCGCAGGAATTTGTTTCGAGTTTCTTCTCCTGTCTGGCTAGGTTTGGAAACGGCTTTACGGTAGACAGGGATAAATTAATTTATATTCTTAAAATTGTTTGTATTAATAAATAATCCTGCACCAAATCAATACAATAAACAGTGTGTAAATAGTAGGTAAATAATTAAATTGACTAATTCATTAATTTCTAACTATTAAAAAATTTGCACACCAAAAGTTGGTAGAATATGTAGAAACACCTAAATAATTTTGTAACATCTTTGTAACACTCATATTCCGCAAATAAATATTTTTTCTTTTTCTTTACTAGTAGTGACGTTATAACGACGAATGCTACCATTATGGACTAGAGGACAAACAAGTTTTAAGCGATTTTTTTTAATGTTATGCTGCAGATGGCAGCGTTGTCGTTGCGATGTAGTCGGTATCACCAATGTCGTCAATAATAACATCAAAATTAAGTCCTAGTGCTAAAGCCCAGTCAAGTTGTAAAAATCGCAGATAAATAACAAATTAGCAAATCAAAAAAAAGGTCCCCTATGTTAATAGAGTTTAACGTAAACCCCCCGACCGCGTATTGCGGTTGCGGTTGTCGTGACACTGTCGTATGTGTGAAACAAGCCTTACGTACATTTCTATACTTTCATGTCTCCTTTCATAAATTTTCGGATACAAAGCTCTCGAAACACTCATTAAAATTTGTAAGCTTTACTTAGTCAATGTAATAATTTGTTGTTAATAATGTTCGTTTGTAATTCTGTAATTAGTATTCAGGATTGTAAACATTATTAGGTTTTACCTTTGGGTTTGATATCATTTTCGTTTACGTTTTTTTGGAAAGAGGAATGTCAATAAATGTTTTGCGATATCTACATTCTGTGCATCACTACATAGTATAAAACAAAGTCACGTTCTCTGTCCCTATGTCCCTTTGTATGCTTAAATCTTTCAAACTACGCAACAGATTTTTATACGTTCTTTTTTAATAGATAGTGTTCAAAGAGGAAGGTTTACATGTATATTTTATACCCGTGCGAAGCCGGGGCGGGCTGCTAGTTTTCTATATTATTAACTCACAAGTGTTTAAAGAACAAACGACTTGGACCTGCATCCTTTCGTTTTTCGGAGACGAATGCTTTAAAGTGATCTACTTACCGAGAATTAATATTATGTGTTTTGAAAGACATTAATTCCTTTTATATCAATTTCGCCGACAGTTGTGTTCCATAACTTTATGGTTAATTATAATACTTTAGAAAAAGTTATCAATACTAATAGTATCTTCAAACCCATATCCCCGAAAAGATAGGCAGAGGCACACCCATGATTAGCGAAGACACTAAGTTCCACAGTGATATAGGTGGCAAGTCTATCGTCAACTGGACACACATCCAATCCCAAGCAACATTATTTGTATTAAAAAATACACATCTTCTAATTTTTTTGTTGCCCCGCCCGGAAATTGAACCAGGGATTTCAAGAAGTCAAATCCGGTATCGACCGGACTACTAGTTGGTGAAGTTAGGCGTGAACGCTTACCACTCGACCAGTGAGGCGATATAAAAAAAAATTTTGTTAAAAACAAAAACCAGAAAGTTTTAGTACAAGTATCCTGTCTTTATCTGTTCTTCTCCAACAATGCTTTGAATTTAAGTAATCTGAAATGTAAATCTATTGGTGTACATTTATTACTTAGAAGCTGTAAATTCTTAGCTCGAATACACTTGAGGTATTGTAACAGTTGGTTGAATATTATATCAGCTAGAAACCAACGCGCGACGACACTGGTGTTTGCCTGAAGTTTGTCTTTGTTGTTCTTGAGATATATTTACTCTGGAATTATCTTAGGGCATAAAAACAAATGAGATAGTCTGTCTAAGCATAAAGAAGGTTTGTAGACCAGTTTTATGAAATTCATTTTGTTTAAATAACTTCTAAGAAGCTACAGCGACCTAGATTCTGAACGAGAGGAAAAATAAAACAAAAAACCTACATTATACATATAATGAAAGCTTCTTTTTATTATAGGTATGTCTATACTAATATTATAAAGAGGAAATGTTTTTTTTTGAAACGAATAGGCTCCGAAACTATTAGACCAATTTCAAAAACTCTTTCACCCTTAGAATTCTACATTATCCCTGAGTGACATAGGCTTTGTTTCATAAAAATCTTTGCAGTAAAAGCCAAGTTGCGCAGGTGAGGCTGAGTGAAACTGCTAATTTCATATAAACAGATATCGGAAAAGAAGCGGGTAGTTTCCTTAAGGGTAAAGTACAACTGTAGTACCTGGTAGTTAAGGATTTTTAAGCGAGTCTTTAAGTGTTTCTATGCGGTAGCCGCTATCGAGGGTTTTTATCTAAGGGGTATTTTTATC
>NJDD01001321.1:0-12553 GCA_002245505.1 Calephelis nemesis
CTCGAAAAACGGGAAAATGACTTTGACTTGAATATAGTATCGAATGAAAAACTACATAGTTTGTTGAGAAAACATAACAAAGAAACTATTTACTGGTCCACAAGTAAAGGAATTATATATTTACCTAAATTGTCCTCATTATTTATTAGCCAAAGCTCTTTATCGGCAATATCGCAAGACGAATTGTTGAAAGAATTGGTAATGTTTTGCGAGCAAAATAACATTGAGGAAGTAGTGGTAATAAAAAATAATATAAATCGTTATTTTATTAAATCGCTAGCTAGTTATATAAAAAATAACAAGGATTGTACGAGTCCTAAATTTTGTATTATTAAGGATGTTCGAAAAATTTATAACCAGGATGAGAAAAAGGTGATAATGAACGAGTTTCATTTATTGCCGTCTAGTGGTCACCCGGGAATTAGGAGAATGGTTAATAATATTAAAAAATATTATTATTGGCCGAATATAGAAAAGGATGTTAAAAATTACATAGGAAAGTGTACTAAGTGTCAATCGCAAAAATATACAAAAATTGTTAAGGAACCGTTAACAATTACTACGACAGCATTATTCGAAAAGCTATATTTGGATGTTGTAGGTCCTTTAGATCGTGATGATAATGGAAATCAATACATTTTAACATTGCAGTGCGAAATCACTAAATATGTTGAGGCTTACCCCTTAAAAACAAAAACAACACAGGAAGTGGCAAAAGCTTTCGCTGAAAAATTTATTTTGCGTTACGGAATACCAAAAGCAATTGCTACTGATAGGGATACAGAATTTATTTCTAGCACTATGAAAGAAATTTGCAATATTTTAAAAATTAACCAAATAATGTCTACAGCTTACTATCATGAAAGTATAGGAGCATTAGAAAATACACACAAATTATTAGGAGCATACTTGAGAATACAAACAGATAACCACCCTTCGTCATGGGGATCGTGGGTACAATATTGGTGTTTTTCATACAACACCACCCCGTTTGAACTTGTATTTGGTCAAGTATGTCGCCTACCAAGTAGTTTGTTAAATATGGAACCATTATATAATTATGAAAACTACCCTTTAGAATTTAAACATAGATTACAAAGAGCACAAAGCAATGCTAAACAAAATTTAATAAAAATTAAAATATTAAGGAAAAATCAATTCGACAAACATATAAGACCTCACACGTATAAAAAAGGAGATCAATTGTATTTAAAGAGTGAGACAGGTACAAAACTTGATACTCTGTATAATGGTCCATATACTGTTGTGTTAGATATCCAGCCTAATGTGAAAATCTTAAAAGATGGAAAAGAAATTATTGTACATAAAAATAGAACAAAACCCTTTCCAATCTAGTACCAATGTTAAATCTAAGACAAAGAAAAATTGTAATTAGTAATAATTATTATAAAAAAAAATTTCGAGGGAGATGTGGTGTGTGTACTGATATAATATAAATAACTGAAGTGTATGTGTATGTTTAACCTAAGTCAGCAATATTGTATTCCTTTAACTGAATGAATTATGTGCATTCGCTTCCATCTACTACAACTGTAGACATTAAACGATGTAATTCAATATATTTAATATATTTTACTTAACGCCTACAACCTAACCATCACCATGAAACCATCTACCATCGGACCTATAACTCTTTATTGCGATAATCAGAGTGCAAATAGTCTTTCAGTAAATGCTGTCTACCATGCACGCAGTAAGCATATAGACATACGCTACCACTTCGTGCGAGAAAAAATTGCTACCAAACAAGTTACGGTTAAATATAGATGCACATCAGATATGGTCGCTGATATTTTGACGAAAGGACTACACCGACCGAAGCATGAAAAGTTTACCACACTAATGGGTTTAAAGCGTCTGCGTCCAGGAGAGGATGATGAAAGTGTGGACGTCTGCGCTAATTCATAGAGCATAACTTCAAAATACATTATTCTGTTTTTTATTACATAGGCTCTCTCTCTTGTCTATCCATATACAAAACGTGCTCTGTCATTCACATATTTTATTAAAATAAATAGTTTAAATATTGTTATCGCCTTTTTCATTATAACATCAGCAGTGAACGATCCTCACCTATGACAGTCGAGATGTGTTTCCTAGGCGATGCGCTCTCTCAGCGTGAGGGACGCCGTTGGAACAAGTTGGAACGTCAGCGACCCGAACCGTCACTGCAACCACCCTCGAAGGAGCGTTCGGATAGCCTCCACCGTCACCTGCCCAGGGACAGGTGGGGTAAGTGGAAAGTGAAAGGAGATTCCATCACTCTATCGTAGTCTTCCACACTTGCCTCTGCATGGGCCTCTCGTCCTCCCACGTACGGGGCTTCCCGCACGCCATCGCCGACGATATTGCAAGGTATATGTGGCTGTTGTGGCAACAAGAGCACGTGCTGGAAGCTGCCAGGTGACAGATATAGGGCCATACTCCCGATGACAACGATGTACAGCCGTCGGAAATTGGCACTTGAGACTACATAGGGTAGCAGCCTTCCAATTGCAGCTCCCAGGACTCTTGGAGCCAGTGCCTAAAATGTGGCCCGAAAGTTCACTTTTCGTAGCATCAGGCAGATCATTTATGTAAATTAAAAAAGTGATGGCCCTAAAACGCTTACTTGTGGCACACCGCATCCATTTACAAGATAATTTGATGTCTAGTTTTTTTTTCGGTTTCCGATTATTTTCGTAACATTTTGGTACCAAAAAATACGTTTTAAAATATAAAAATGATTACAAGAAACGGTTTTCTAGAACTGGTTTCTTTATATCGCGTAAAACTTATGTATCTTTAACTGGCTCAATGACTCGAAACACATATATTTATCCAAAATGAAACGAAGCAGCGTGTTTGTTTAAATATGGAGGAAATTATGCAGGTCTGCCAGGATATTAACATTTGGCACTCGATACTGTCTGCATATATTGTAAGAGGTAGGCGTGAAGGTAACTTGTATGTTTGTATGTAAGTGTGAAAAGACCCAAGTCGCTTCTATTATGCGCATCATAAAGTATTTTTTTTCATACGTTCTCTGGTATGGGACGTTTTCCGGTAGTATGAACCAGATATGTTATCGTTGCAGAACGGGATTGCTCTATCCTTTTCACGAACTTGCCAGCCAAGACAGGTCCACATAATTTCGCCTACAGTATCGTTGTCAACCACACGATCTTATATCTCTTAGTTCGTCCTAACTCGCTTCCGTCTCATTGCTCCTAAGATCTTCCAGAACTTTTCTTCTAGTTCTTTCCGTCACAATAAATATGCAACTTTATATTCCGTTCTCTTCAGTGCCCATAGGTGGCAAATCCTAGGCTTGGTTCAGTTGTCCTTGTAAGACGGCACTTAGCCATAAGCAAAAATGCTACCAGGCCTGGGTCGCAGCAGCGAAATCTTGTGATGAAAACACCAGCTCGCTTAAAAAGAAGTCTGACTACGCCTCTAGGTTTTTTAAAAGAGAATTAGCACAATTAGCGAGAAATGAGCCCGCTTACAAGAGCGTTCTGGACTCTCGCCAAGGCTGTTCAATAAAATTTCGCAAATCCATCATTACCAACAGTACGCCGGAGTGTGCCGGCCCATGATGCGAAAGAGAAAGCCGAAGTCCTAGGCTCCCTTTTTGCTTCCAACTCGACTTTAGATGACCATGGAAACACGCCACCAACTGTACCGGAAACCTGCTTTTTTATGTAAGCACCCTAAGTGTGGACGCGAGTTGTAAGTCCGCTAGTATTCCTCTTCTGACATGTTGGATTCTTCCAATAAAACAAATCTTGCTTATGTAACCAAATATATTTACTACTTTAAAATTGGACAACGACTATGGACTACCGCCAATAATGTAGTATTTATATACCTTATCAATCAACATCGAAACTTCTTGTAACGGTCAACATAAGTTTCTTATAGTCAGATATTAACGGTAGTAGTTACTTCATGCCAAAAATGACTTGATTAATTACACACGTAATTGATAATTACAAACCGATATACAACTAAGACAACGTCATGTCTTTTAGCATTTAAATAAATAATACACTCAATTCATTAATGATTACCAACACATAAAAGTATGAAATTGTAAACGGTTTTGAAGTCGCACACCAAACTCTTTTGGAGTTAGGTATTAGCGAAAGTAGAGTTTGGCAGTGACTCGCCTGGATTGGTACCACCGCGCCCACGCGCCCCGGCGCAGTGGGCGTTTGCTCCACACAAAATGTATGTAAGCGATCTAGGTGAATTATTCCGATGCGATGCGCCCCGTCGCAGCCCGTCCTAATGAGCGCTATCCTTTAATGTACGCCTGTGTTGACTATCAACATTGAATTAAGAAATGCAGAGCCCCAGTCTGTGTTTACTTGTGTAACAGTCAGTAGACAGTCGTTTGTAGTATGAAGTTGTTTTACAGGGAGAGTTCATAATAATATTGATCAGAAACTATATAGAAATAACAAAATAGTATAACCCAGAATCTAAAATCCAAGTTTACAATGTTTCTTATTATAGCACGGCAATCATTATTCTAGTTACTAAGCACAATATCAGCTTTTACTTTTTGTCAGTTTTTAACTTTTTACACTCAAAATTACAGTTTGTAAATGTAGAGGTCTTTTAGATTTTAGTGCTATTTGATAATTTTGTGGTAATAGCCAATACTAATTAAACGTACTGCTAAATATTTGATTTCAAATGTTCTGGTTCTTTGTGACATTATATTTACTTACAACTAGAGTTGTTTATAGTGATGGGCATTCATTGGTAAGTATGTTTTATTTATTATTTCTTCTGGCTTTAAGAGATAACTGTGGCCTATATACACAGTAGATATTGTAGGTGCGTCGCTGTCCAGTGCAAGGGTATTAGGCCTTTTATGCGGGTCTACTGACTACCCTACCCGCTAGACCGGAATAAATACCACCATTATAAATGGTGGTAGGAATGAGTAAGACGGTGGATCATGACACCTCTTATCGGTAATCACTTACATAAGATATGATTGCCACTTATTATACGCCTAGCAGGAACTAAGATGGTATATTCTACACAGAAGAATTTTGAAATCCAAATCTTCAAGCACAAAAGAAAGAACTCATTCGGGTAAATGTAAATTTTCAAATGAAATTTTTAATTTTGTTCTCTCGTTAATGGCAAGTCAGTCGGAATACAAAATAAATCCAATTTGTAACTCCAATTGCTAACTACTGTTTCAAAAGAATTACTAAAATACACTTAAAGTGAAAAAGCTAAAATATTTAGCTGTACATTGACTTTATTAGGCATCACAGAGGACACACAGTATGTCTGTAATGGTTGTTAATACAAATATGCAGAGAAGTATTATTCAGCTTTTAGTAATCATTTTTTCATAGGCTACTTACTACACAGCAGTCTCTGAAGCGGCCTCTGCCCATCACTTGCAAATTATTTTTTGCAATTTTATTATTTTATTAAAGTTTGTGAATTATCTCATATACGTTGGCAAAGGTCTTCAAAATGTGTTACACACAAAAGGAATTTAACAAATTTGAAGTTCGAGACAAACATATTAAACTAGCTTCCCGCGGCTTCGTGCTTATTTTGACGTAACTTTAACGTAATGTTTCTTGATGGGAATGATTTTTTTTCTATAGTAAAAGATATCCTAAATGTTGTTGAGTCGGTCTATGTCTATGGAAAATTTGGTGTTAAAAATCAGTGTAGTAGTTTTTTGCTTGAAAAGTAACAAACCAACAAAAAAATTAGCCCTCGTTTGGTATTATTCAGCCAGTATACAATAAGTAGTAGTTATTGTTTTTAAAAACTTTCACGTACAGATTGAGTTTCATTGCCGGTTTAAAATTTTATTTTGTATGCTCATGGATAGATATTCTCCACATCAACTTCAACTTACAATTTTAAGTCTCCAACTCTGAGGATTTGGCCTATGAGTCTATATAAAACTTTAACCCCCTTTTCTATCCCCTTACCCCAAAGAATTTTTAAAAATGATGAAAAATGTTTACTTATCTTTTTTACGGTAAAAAAGATAAGTAAACATTTTTACGGTAAAAAAGATAAGTAAACATTTTTCATCATTTTTTCATACGAAATTTCATGAAAATTTGTCCAGGAAATAAAAATTATCGTACAAATTTTGTCCCTCTTAGTGTTTAAATATTAAAAATTCTGTCTTAAGTTAATGCCTATGCCATAAAAAAATAAACATGTGTGAAATTTTAAGTATCTAGTCCAAGGATTTTTTGAAGTGAAAACTTCTTTGGCGGCATTGCGCAGTTCTTTTGGAATAGGTAGAAACTTCTAAACTCGCGTCAGGACATGTGACCTGATCGAAAATTCGTAAGACGGCGCAGGGTGTTTGCGCGAATGTTCGTGTTGTCATGTCTGTTTACAATAGCACAATAAATGAATATTCTACTCCACCATATAAATCTTAGTAATTTCATACTGATAATTAAGGCAATTCGTACAAAAATATTTCCTAACCATTCCAAAATTAAAAAAGGTACAACGTTAATATTTAAGTGTTCACTTCTGCCGGCACTCCCGGAGTGCAACCCGTAGTTTTTTTTTTATTCGCGGACAGTTTGCAGCACTTAGCTTTATAGCCGTTTTGAGTCGATGACAAGCATAAATGGGCCTATTCCAGCCACCTCAGTTCTCTCTAGAAAGCCAATATACTATAACAAGTTACCTGTAGTCTCCAACACGGTCCCCGGCCTACCAAGGTGCAGAGCCTGTTGCTGTGCCAAAGCCTTGCACTGTATTGGCACGTGGTGTTTAGTTAGTGGTCGTAGTGTGTTTTGTCTTCCTCCGTGTATGCTCTGCACAGAGACACCTATTTTATGAAGATGCTTGTTCAGCGAACAGTGACCTGTTAAAATTCCTACAACTTTTTAAACTTGTCTTAAAACTGTTTAGTTTTTTGATTTTTGTTTTCAACTGTATATGCCTTGTAAGCCATGTTTAATCATATTTTTACTTACCCATGACCTAAATTGATAAAATGGGATGGGCTTTATTGTTTCTGGTCCTGATGTTTTACTAGCTGAGGCTCATATTGACAATTGTTGTTTCCTAGTGATCCACTGTGGCCTTCAATCCATTGTAGTATAAGTTTACTTCCTGCTAATATTTTTTACTATACTTACAACACAATACAATAACTCTCTATTACGCACCAAATACAGAGATATTACAAATACATCAAAATAACTTAAACTAAGAAGATGCACTAAGGCGGCCTTATTGCCAAGTCAGCGATCTCTTCCAGGCAACCCTAAAGTATGGAACAAGATTTAGCGAGATACTGTACAATGGTGCTCTTAAAAATATAGTAATGCATCTAAAACTAGACGTCATAAATCATCCTTAAAAGCTTCTGTTTTTAAGGATGTTTTTTTTAAAAACAAACGAATTAAGTCAAATGCAAACTAAATTACAGTGAATGCAGAAAGTGACGCTTTAACATACTTCTGAAAATATTAATATTCGGAGCTCTCCTGATATCTACGTTGAGAGAATTCCAAAGCCTCATAGCTTGCGAGGTAAAAGAATGGCTATAGTTACAAGTGTTTCGAGAGGGAACAATTATCACTGGACCTGAGGAATTTTACTTCACTGTTACAAAACTTAAAACTCTCCTTTAAATAATAGCAAATGGATAAACCATAAACTATCATCTGATGAATTTTCTATTAAGAAAAATTGTAAACAAGTTGGTTTTTGTTCTTTTTAGCCTCATACTTGTGTGATCGGCGCAGGATACTCCGGGCTCGCGGCTGCCCGCTACCTGAAGCAAGAGAGAGTGAGCTTCACAGTGTTTGAAGCTACCAGTGACATAGGTGGCAACTGGAGGTTTGATCCCCACGTCGGCGTTGACAGTTATGGTGTGCAGGTCTTCAGTAGCCAGTATAAATACCTCAGGTAAAGCGATACAACAGTATTGTATGTAAAAGTAAAGACTATTTGTAATGTAAGCTTGCAGATACCCAGGCAAACAATATCTAGATCAGTGTTAGATGGTGAGGTGTAGGCATATGCCGTATTAAAGGATTCGTTCGAATTTCACTTGCAACTCTCATTTTAGACCAGCCATGCTATATTTTTTTTATTTGCTTATTTACTACTAGTATAGTACCAGTAGTTTGAAGATATATGTACACCTAATAACAAGTTAATTACAATAAACCTAAATGTCAATTGCACTAATCATTTAAATATTTATCATCATAAAAGAAATTAATGTTAAAATTATTAGGCAACAAAAAATCTGTGTTTTAAGACAACAACGTGACAACTTCATCACAATAATAATACGTGAAGCAAAACCTTTGGATCTCTTTTTACGAAAAAAGTGTGCGGAAAGAGGACAATACCGTCCACCTCCCATGGCCTTACCAACCATCATGGTTATACGGGCCGAAACGCGGGAGGTACGAGAGGAGGTGCTCTAAGGCTCTCTTTCCCGTGCACTTCTTGACTCCCTACAAGTTCTTTTTTATTTCAACCTATTGTCCCTTTGACCTTCTCCCCATTATGGGGCGGTCTGATCCCAGTTGTTCGCTGACTTCCGAACTGCCTAATCAGCCATCTGACGTTTGAACCTCAAGGGGTCCGAGCCTCCTAAACCATGCCTGCGCAAATCCCGCGAAGGAGGAATGAGGAGTGGCGGAGGAGGAGGAGCGGAAGGAGGAGTGTGAAATTTTGGACACTTGTAGCTTATGTGTAGAACAATTTTAGAACGCTAATACTTTTCAATAATAATACTTACTAGTGGTCGCCCGTTGGTCGAAATTCGACCACAGTACATTTTAGTATCCTGTTGATAAGAACGCCATCTTCATTTCTCAAGACCAACTACCTTGTTTCTAAACTTTTTAGTGCCCCATCTGTGATATTTTATTGTTCTCATCAATATATTTGTTTGTGTGTGTCAAATGCATGGTAGTGTGGGTAATGTTTTATTTATTGATTTAATGTACTTTATTAGCATTACTACTGAAAAATATTAGCGTTCTGCACTTCTCCTACACATTAACTATAAGTGTGCCAAATTTTATGCTTCTGTTGGTTGGCATAAAATCTTATTCGGCACACCTAGCTTTTTAGAGCTAATTTTAATCTTTTTTTTTATTTCTTTATTTTTTTTAAGTTATAGTATATAAAGTAATCAAAAAAAAAAAGTATCTTCACGCCCATATCCCCGAAGAGGTAGGCAGAGGCACAACCGCGGCACCCACGACTAGCCGAAGACACTAAGTCCCACAATGTGATAGGTGGCAAGCCTATCGCCAACCGGGCACATATCCTATCCCGAGCAACATTTTTTTTTATTAGAAAATTGAAAAAACCTAATTTTCTTTTTGTTGCCCGACCCGGGATTTGAACCCGGGACCTCATGCAGTCAAGTCCAACAACTGAACCGCTAGACCACAGAGGCGATAAAGTAATCAATGTTTTTATAAATATCTAGGACAAACATCCCTCGACAATCAATGGAGTTCAATGGCTATCCCTTCCCAGACAACACTCCATCTTACCCAACTGGCACGTGCTTTTTCAAGTATCTCAAGTCATTTGTCAAACATTTTAACTTAATGGACAATATTCAGGTAAGTAAGTATACCACTTGATTTAGTTTCATGCTTATTTTTGAGAGTTTGAAATTTAGTAGGTAAGGTGAGAATTTTTTTATGAGGAGAGGAGTTTTAAGGATTTTGTTTTGGTTTTAATTGATTCTGGTACGTTCTTGTCTTCTTTAATGTACCTAGATAAAGCGTGGCGTTTACTAAACGGGAATTCGATTGGGTTATTTGCTCTAATAACAGTTTTTCTTGTTTGACTGAAAATATAAAGGAGATCGGCATAATCAGACTCAAAGAGTTCTAAAGCCCGTTCATGACATGATAATTATGGTTATACTTGTAATTCTATATTAAAAACACTGAAGTTTTAAAAGTTCAATATTAAAAGTTCTAAACAATTTTAAAATATGACATGACTAAATAAACAGTTCCCGTTCCGCCCTCGTAGGTACGAAAAAAAGTAGATGGGGCGGTCACATCACGCCGAACCCGAAAAGTAGATACTAAATAGATACGTGGAATGTGAGAGGTGGAATGGAAGCGAAGATAAATGATTTGATCGATGTAATGGATGAAAAATGCCTGGATTTACTGTGTGTAACGGAAATTAAGCGAAAGTGCACTGATTCTTTTGATATTCCGTTTGCGGGTTGACCCTATGGCTGTACCAGCGCTGGGGTATCAGCTTATCGTCTAGCTTAGCCTCAGGCCGGAAAGATTATGGTCCAGTTAGCCCTAGCCTTGCTATGGGTCCATATTAAGCTGGGAGGTAAGGTAAAGAAGTTTCGGAGTTTTTGGTCTGCCTCTAGAATGAAAAGAATTAAGTTTTACAGTGGTGAAGATCTTGCAAGCGTGGCGCGTTAAAATGTAATATATACATATATATATGAGCAGGATGCTGCCGTTGGATATGAGTACTCAAATGAATCAGAAATAGTGGAGGCATGTGATAACATTATGATGGAAGAAGTTTAAAGGTTGGCTAGAAGTATGAATATGGTAAGGCTGCCGGAGAAAATATGATTACAGCTGAGATGATCAAGCTTGGTAGTCCTGCCGTCCGGGACTCTCTTTGGGTAAGTTGTAATAAATTTTGGAGGACCGGTAGAGTACCCGAAGACTGGCGGCATGCGATCATCGTACCTTTGTATAAAAGTAAAGGTTGGCGCATGGACTGCATCAGTTACAGGTCCATCAGTAAAATCAGTTTGACATCAAAAGTGTATGGAAAAATAATTAAAAGGAGGTTGCAAAGGATTTCCGATGAAATGTTGTGGGAAGTTTGATCTTGAACGTTGAGGTAGTTTCAGGTCTGGAAGATTATGTACGATTTCGTAACATCGTAGAGAAACATCTGGCTGTGGAAGAGAAGCCCTACTACGTGTTGCGTGGTGTTGTTGTAAATCATATTATTTGTGTAGTAGTAGTAGTAGTAGTAGGGTAAATACGGCTGAAATGAGAACGCTATAAAAAAAAACTGTGGTATTGCGCTCGAATCGGATTCATAACAGTGAAAAAAAAAGTATTGGAGTTAAAATGAGAAAGAGCATGATCCGCTGAGCCGGACACGTAAAAAGAATGACAGAAGAAAGATTGACAAAATAGATATACAATGCGAATATGGATAGATGTAGGTACCGGGGAGACCTAGGCCTCCACGATCAAATCGCTTGGGTGCTATCCGAAGGTTGTGTCAAGAGTCTCCGAAACCAACGTCTTATTCTTTTACACGTTTTTGTAACCAAAGTTTTCGACGTAATATACTTTTTTGGTTGCCTTAATTTTTCTATACTCGCACATCAATTTCAAAGATGTACGATACTACATACTTTGGGTTATTCAATGACGTATGGAATATCAACATAATTCAAAGTTAGCCTGGCCAAATGAAATAATTTTAAAGAGTCTCATTTTCTTTTCATAAACAACTAGGTTTTAGTTAAAAGAAAATTGTTTCTAAAATACCTAATATGAATAACATTTAAAGTGAAAGAGCTTTACAGTCGGAACTTTATTAATAATAATTAATAATAGCTGTCCCGGCGAACTTCATTCAACAACACAACGAAAAATTATCATGAAGTTTGTTGTCGAGCATGGTTGGCCATACCGAAGGATAGCAGAACATTGTATACCATAGTTTTTGAACAATTGATTTAAATGTGCCCAGAACAAACAGATCGAGAAAAACAACTCCGCAAGAAGATAGAATGATAACCAGGTTAGCTAAGAAAGATCCGTTTCTAGGCTCTATTTTAATTAAACACGAAGTGTTTGGGACAGACGAAAGAACTGGTGTCTCAGCGAGACCGTTCGACGACGTCTGGTAGAAGCATGGTTGTTCGGAAGAGTGGCTCGCAAAGTACCGTTGTTGAAGAAAGAACATAGAAATGCTCGTTTGGCGTTTGCACGTAAATATTGGCAACATGTAATATTCTCTGACGAGACAAAGGTTAATTTGATTTCTTCAGATGGAAGGCAATACGTACGGCTTCCAGTAAAAGCGGAAATGAATCCAAGATTCACATAAAAGCAGGTGCAACATGGCGGTGGAAACATTAAAATGTAGTATTCATTTTCTGGACGTGGAGTGGGACCTGTGAGGAAAGTTCAGGGTAACTGAGACCAACATCAATACAAGGCAATATTGGAGGGAACGATTCTTCCCTATGCTGAGGAGCATCTCCCTGTTATATGGACGTTTCAGCATGATAACGACCCGAAACATACCGCCCGTTCAGTCAAGTCGTTTCTTACCAGTCAGTCAGTATCGGTGCTAGATTGGCCAGCAAATAGGCCGGACCTTAACCCAATCGAGCACCTTTGGCACGAAATCAAGAAAAAGTAGCCACTTATCGTACCACAACTTTAGATGAACTTAATAAAGCTTTTTGTGAAGCATGGGTAAACATTCCTGTTGAAACATGCCAGAAACTGATAATGGTGCCGATTTT
>NJDD01001321.1:19514-35326 GCA_002245505.1 Calephelis nemesis
CCCACGAAAAAAAAAAAAAAAAAAAAAGGTTGCATTAATTGCAATCACTTTCAATATTCACTTAACGGAGACCTAGCTTTGTACCTTGGGTCTTTGGTGAATATGCATGTTCACATTACATCGTATTACGATAAATCAAAATTAAAAACATAAAAATATAATATATTCTGTACTATACACTAAAGCAAATAATTATTGTTTTATATATGTACGTAACATATTAGTCTCTTTTAAATCCAGTCTGTTTTAAGTTCCATTAGATCGGCTCAGGTTCGTAATTAAAATCCATCTCGAATATTTTACAGACAGACACATTCATACACACACGCACACACACACCACACACACCCACAGACACGCACACACATACACATACACACACAGACACGCCAAACTTATAACACCCTTTGTTGTGATAGAATATATTAATATTTGTATTAAGTGGGTATTCGGGAATAAACATTTAGTTGTTGTCTAAACGCGGTGTTTCATTATCACTACATGGTGTCAGGTGTAAATTTAATGGTTTTAAAGAGTCTAAAGTCTTTATATAATTGTTATTTAGCCGATAATATCTCAATAAACACGTGATAGTGTTATATTAGTGACGTGATTAGTTTATAACCAATACTTTATTATTAAAAATGGAACACGCGCAACCACTGACGGAATTAAATATGGATGGCGGTCCTGTGGCGAGGGTCGACGCTTGGAAGCGGTGGAAACAACAATTCATGTTATTCTTGAAGCCATCAGGAGCTCACGCAGAGTCGTCAAGTGTGCAATCCAGTTTACTAGTAAATTTAATAGGGCCAGAAGGTTTTGACGTCTACCAAACTTTTTCCTACAATAAAAAGGAAGATAACGAAAACTTCGAAATATTGCTCAAAAAGTTTGATGACTATTTCACTGCTAAAGGAAATACCACCCTAACCAGACATAAGTTTTTCACTCGTAAGCAAGAGGAAGGCGAGTCTATACAGCAGTATGTGACAGCTTTGCGTTTGATAAGTAAGAATTGTGAATTTTCTACACTTGAGGAAGATTTGATAAAAGATCATATAGTATGTGGCATACGAAACTCGGCGATCAGGGATCGCTTATTAAGATGCGACGAATTGTCATTGGATAAAGCGATTAAACTATGTCAAGCAGAGGAAGTTTCCCGAGAAAGTGACATTCATATGTGTGCAAGTGGTAGTAGTGCAATACAGTGTAATCGTGTGGAGCGTCGTAATGTGATACGCGGACGGGGCAGCATTGCGCCGGCACAGGTGTCTACGCGGCGCGCGCCCCTGGCGGCGCCCGCGGCCACGATCAAGAGGGGCGCGCGGGTGCGGCGGGCGGCCGCAAGCGATGTGAAGCGTGCGGTGACGCAGGCTGTGCTGACGGTCGCTGTATTGCGTTTCGCTCCGTTTGCTTCATGTGTGGTAATAAAGGACATTTCGCACGCATGTGTAAGTTAAATCAATCTAAGTATTTAAAAGAAAGACGGGTGTATGAGGTTGAGTGCGACGGCAACAGCCATAATAGTGAGGAATTTGAATCATTTTATGTGTCTATTGTCGAGGGAGACAGAGACAATTATGACGAATGGTTCGAAGTCTTGTATTGTGACGTGGGCAAAGAAAAGTTTAAGCTAGACACGGGAGCCGATGTCAATGTTATATCTTTTGATAACTTTTTACGTTTATGATTTGATGAGCGTAATATCAAAACAAATAATATGCGATTAAAATCGTACAGTGGGGATACGATTCCAATTAAAGGTTTTTGTAACTTAGTATGGTATTTTAAAAATATAATGTACAATCTCAATTTTGCGATAGCCGATATTAAGGTCAAAGTTTGCTGGGACGACAGTCATGTGAGCAATTAGGCTTGATAAAAAGGGTGCATTCTATTAAATTAGATGAGTATGGTGATATTTTTAAGGGCTTAAGGTGCCTACCAGGCAAACATCATATTGTAATTTACAAATCTGTCCAACCTGTCATGTGTGCGACAAGGAAAAT
The DNA here is from genome assembly GCA_002245505.1 of Calephelis nemesis. Lineage (NCBI taxonomy): Eukaryota > Metazoa > Arthropoda > Insecta > Lepidoptera > Riodinidae > Calephelis > Calephelis nemesis. The sequence goes on from NJDD01001321.1 coordinate 21,530, forward strand.
ACCATTAGGCCTCCGCGACAAGCTAGAAACTGAACTATGAAAGATGGAAAATTTAGGGGTTATGAGAAAGGTTAGTCACCCAACTCAGTGGGTGCATCCATTAGTTTTAGTAGCTAAAAAAAATAATGGCTTACGAATTTGCTTGGATCCGCGAGAATTAAATCGTGCAGTTCAACGAGCACATTTTCAACTGCCAACTCTCACCGAAATGGCAGCTAAGTTACATGGAGTTAGACATTTCTCAGTTTTAGACGCAAATTCTGGGTCGTGGGCTATAAAATTAGACGATGAAAGTGCTGATCTGTGTACTTTTGCTACACCGTTTGGTCGTTATCAATTTTTACGCTTACCATTCGGTATCAACTCCGCTTCCGAAGTATTTCATGGTAAAATGCGTCAACTTCTGGAAGACCTGGAAGAAGTAGACAATTTCGTAGATGACATAATTGTATGGGCATCTAGTCAGCAAGAACATGATACCAGGCTAAAAGCATTGCTCGACAGAGCGCGTGTAATTAATTTAAAATTCAACAAAGAAAAATGTTATTTAAGTATGCGTGAAGTAAAAACCTTGGGCACATGGATGGAGATGAGACCAGACGACGCTAAAGTGAAAGCTATAAAACATATGTCAACACCAAAAAATAGGAAAGATTTAGAACGATTTCTAGGTATGATAAATTATTTAGCAAAATTTATTCCAAATTATTCTGAGCATGCAATTCCTCTTACGAGTCTTCTCAAAAAAGATAGTCTCTGACGCAGGGAAGAGAGTGAGGAAAAATCATTTAATAATCTCAAAGGATTAATTAGTAGTACGTCAGTGTTAACTTTGTATGACGTGTCGCGGCCTGTAACTATGAGTGTGGACGCCTCACGGGACGCCCTCGGCGCTGTACTGCTTCAGGACAACCGACCTGTAGAGTATGCTTCTCACACACACACTGATGCACAAAAACGGTATGCGCAAAAAGAAGCAGAGCTATTGGCTATCGTATTCGCGTGTGAGAGATTTCACCAGTATGTATTCGGTAAACAGAAAGTTATAGTAGTATCTGATCACAAACCTTTAGAAAATATATTTAAAAAGCCACTAATGTCTGTCCCAGCACGCTTACAACGTATGTTATTTAAAATACAAGGCTATGATTTAGTAGTTAAATACATACCTGGTAAATATATGTATATTCCAGACACATTGTCGCGCGCGCCCCTGCCAGATCTATATAACATTGAGGTTCACACAAATATAATACACCAATTAAAAATGGTCATAAATAGTATGCCTATTTCAAATGACAAATGATCTCTGATTAAAAAATGCACATCATTTGATCAAGAATTAATTATATTAATGGGTTACATTAATAATCGATGGCCTAATCGCAAAAATGATATTGATCACATTGTGAGGCAGTATTGGTCTATAAAAGATGACTTATATATTGTGAATGGTGTTTTATTTAAACAAAATCTTGTGTTAATTCCGAAGTGTCTAAGACAAGACATGCTACATATTATTCACGAAGGCCATTTAGGCATAGACAGGTGTAAGAGGCGCGCGAGACAAGTGTTATTTTGGCCTAATATGACACGAGATATCGAATTGTTTGTCAAAAGATGTGCTACTTGTCAGGAGTGCTCAAACGCCCCGCCTAAAGAACCCCTACTACCGATGACAATTCCCAAACTACCTTGGGAAAAAGTGGGGTCAGATGTTTTTGAATATAAAAAACAATACTTTTTCATTGTAGTCGACTATTATTCAAACTTTATAGTAGTAAGCAAATTAAAAAACCTTACTTCAAATATTCTTATAATATCAATGAAGGAAATCTTTTCACGTCATGGTATACCCCAAGTGGTAATCAGTGATAACGGGCCACAGTATACTAGTAGGGAATTTAAACGTTTCATGAAAGAATGGGGATTTAATCATGTTACCTCTTCTCCGAACTATCCACAATCTAATGGCAAAAGTGAACGCGCGGTACAGACGATCAAAAAACTTTTAAAAAAATGCATATTAAATAACAGTGACTTTCATATAGCTTTGCTTAATTTTAGGTCGAAGGTTAAGGTGTAAATTACCAGTACACCCAGCATTATAAAACCAAAGCTAATCGACTCACATGAATATTTTAGGATGGTCAAAAACCAAAACAAATCAAAAAAATATTATGATAGATCCTGTAAGCTTTTGCCACCTCTCGACATAGGAGATCCCGTTGTATGTATTGATGGCAAAAAGAAAACTAGTGGGACTATTGTGGAGAAAGCAAGCGCTCCCAGATCCTATATACTTCAGAATAAATTTGGTTCCAGATATAGACGTAACAGGCGACATTTAATCAAATGTGAACCAAATTTGTTCGAACATAAAGAGGATTCAAATGTGGTAAAAGAATCAGCCCAAACACCACAAAACGATGCTTCTGTGAATAATAATATGGAAGCTGGTCCTTCCTATGAGGAACGGCCATTTATTATGACCAGAAAACAAGCAAAGAAATTAAAATAATGTATTTTTATGTTTATACTATTATGTTTTTAATTGTATTGGTATATATATATAAGGTCTTTTCAAATTAGTGCACGATATTTTACCTGGACATTCTGAATATATAACTAAATCAGTAAAAAATATTAAAAAAATATCGGACTTTATTACAATTACAACATTTTTAATAACTCATATTCAGTTGCTCAAGTTCAATGACCCGTCACCCGCGCGCGACGGCCGACGACACGTGACACCTAGATACTAGGTATGGCGCGTGTGTTACATTTATTGCGTGTCCTATCCCAATGATAGGCTTTGAACTGATTGATCATAAAAAAACTAGTGAATGTAGGCGTGTGGTAAAGATAAGAATCAGGCTTACGTATGCACCTAACTACAAAATGATTTACGTACCTACCTATTCACACTATTTACATCCATATAACATATCCACCATTGTAGGTACTCAATGCAAAACTTAGCACGGTTGTTGATGTGTCTTTAAGTATTGCTAGTAGGTTCCTATTTTCCTATAACTTTTTAAGGCAAGGTCAGTTCAATTGTAAGGATTACAACGTCAGTCAAATCTTCGACCCTACCCACATGAAGAAGTCGGGAGGCGTCAGGTCAGGTCAGGTGATTACACTAGCCACCCTCTATTAAATTTTCACCATTGGAAAGGTACTCATGAACACTTCGCGAAAAATAAACGCAAACACAATCAAAAACATGAAACATCCCAAACACGATCAAAAATCAACTGATTTGAAAATGACTGTATTAGAAATAATCATTTGTAAGGAGCGACCCCGCGCGGGGCGGGAGTCGACGACGGACGATCGAAGCAGCAAGCGCATCGATACATGACCTTGATCAGAACTTACAACTATGATTTTTTATGACTTAGCAACAGCGGTTACTTTCACGGCTCACTAATAATTAATACTTAGGTAAGTATTACATATTAAATTAAAAAATAAAATACTGGACCGAGATATTTGTGCTGTGTGACATGTAAAGTTTTTTAACTGATTAAAATTTCGATAAAACAAAAACATTAAGGGCTTTTATCAATTTAACAGATAATAATAAATTACATAATACCTAGTAGCCTGTAGGTACAAATAAACATTAAGTAGCTAGGTACTAGGTACCTAGTGACAATGACAATCAGCTGTGAGCTGCGAACGAGAGTTCGTTGACCCCCATGCGTTATTGCGAGAATTAATTTTTGTAATATTTTATTTATTTTTCGTTTTAGATTTTTTTTTATTTTTTATGTTTCCAGACACGCATTCCGAGCCCGTAGTTAAAATATCGTTAACTAATTTGAGAAAGCCTTGAAAGAAAGGATTGGATACGTGCCTGGTTAATGATAGGCTTGCCACCTATCACCTTGCGAGACTTGGTGTCTTTGGCTAATCGTAGGTGCCCTGGTTGTGTCTCCGCCTACCTTTTCGGGAATATGGGCGTGAATATGTTACACATTTACTTACATTTCACAGGCTGAGTACACAGCTTCGTTGATTGCTGGCAAATTCAAACTGCCTTCGCAAGAACAGATGATAGAAATGTGGTTGCAACATTTATATGATTTGCTGAGCAAAAACAAAACCATATTTGACATCAATAATGAACATTCAGTGGTAAGATATATTTGTTGGACGCACTGCATACATTGACCTCTGCGGAGCTCTTGAGATAATGTTCATAAAATTCATAAAATGTCACGACTCACGGCTATTGCAACTTGCCAGCATCTCCATGCTCATTTGTTAGAGGTGTTGTGAGATTTGCCATACAATATCTGACAAATCAAAAATTTATGGACCGTGGTCCAATATACCATATATATAAATCTGTGTACATTACATAGTGCCAATTAAAACATAGTATTTAAACCCACCCTTGACAGATATATATATATATATATATATCATAACAAATATATGTCATAACAAAAATGGTCAAGTACCTATTACATGATGTAATTTATTTAAAAACACTTGTACTTTCCACAATATAAATAATAATATAATGTTTTTAAATAAATTACATCAAGAATGGAATTCCACCAAGCTCCGACGATAAGAAGTATAGAATCTACCTATTACATGTCTTGCCTAGTGGTTGGTGATGATGTTTTGAAATTACCTTTATGTTACATATTTTTGGAGTACCTGATGTAGATTTATTACACAGCGGCTATTTGGCATAACATTTGTATTACATCCAACATTGTGAAGGATTCGACTCCAGATTTTTTATATTAGTCTCGCCAAGGCTCACAAAGGCCTTGTCACCGTAAACGGTAGAGTTTTCCAGCTTTTTTAATATTGCCTTTGTTTCATTTTCAGTATCAATATCATGCAAGCTTCACAGCAGAAGCGAACATCACAAGGATTCCTCCCGTTTTATCAGAAATAGCTTTCTACTTAAACGGACTAGATGAATTGAACTATAAAGACTACGACTTTAAAATACTGGACTCCCACCATTTTAGGAAATGGTACAACGGTGGTGGGAGTAGAGCTATGGAATGTCCTATCAATATTTAATTTATGCCACCTTAATAAATAGTCACACCTAGTCATAGTTTTATTAAACATGGGGATTTCATCAGCCGTCAATGTGATAATTTATTGATGAAGGTCATTAGCTAGTATAATCTATAACGCCTATCATTTCACGCCTTTATCTTTTTTATACCTCTAATCGAGCAATTGGAATCTCAAACTCGAATTAAATCAAAAATCTCGACTCCAACGATTTTCTTAAAATTCAGTATTTCAGGGACGAAAACTCGATCTTGCTAGATCAGGTAAACCCATCGAGTCAGGTCTGTCTATTTAACTTGATGACAAGGAACTGATGTAAGAATTGAGCGGTGGTTGATAGATCATGTGTGTGGCTGTCTGTGGCATCATAGCTCTTAAGCAGATGGATAGATTTGAAGCGGTTTTTTTGTTTAAAAGCTGACGTGATCGAAATGGTTCTTAAATATAGTTTGTGGAGATCTGTCGCGGCGTTCATGCCATCTACTCATTTTAGCTCATTTGTAAGTATCGAAATGGAAATAAGACGCACTATGGGTATTTACTTCACTTTGGAAATTACGTGAGACCAAACAGTTCAAATACTAGCGAAAGCTGATAAAACAGAGCTGGTCGGATAATTAAGCTTGTATATAGGAGACGTAGCCCTGTAATGCCTACTGGTAAATCTGTCGTGTTTGGACTCACTCGATTCGCCTTAACTGTAGGCAGGCATTCCAGGGTTACGTCTCCTTTCATCGAGCTCAACTATCAGATCACCAGCATTCGTTAGTGTTATGACTGTAAGGTCTCACATATGTTTAAAAGAAAAAAATGCACACCACCTAGAGACACCAAAGGTTGGAGCTTGGAAGATAAATGTACTTAATTTCCAAAAAAAGATAGAAAATACCGAACTAAGCTCGGTCACCCAGGACACTTAAAGAAGAGGTTTGAGATTCGAGTTTCACAGACACATAAACGCTGAGTGTCAGTTAAATTGTACATTTTTGCTTTTGGTAGTGAAGTTAAGTTTTTATTCGTCTAGTTTGTTCTGAATTTTGGTGATTATGATATCCTACAACTTCACGAGTTTTTAAAATTATTATTTGTAGCAGATAACGCTTACTAACTGAGTGTACATTACACTCTTTGTATTGTGCATCTTTTTTTATGGTGTTGTAAGAAAAACAAGCAGACGTAATTAACCTGAATGAGATATAATTCCTGATGGTAAGAAATTCACGCTGCCTAGAGACACCAAAGGTGGTGATGGTGCGTTGCCAACCTGAGGCCGGGATGTTAGGCCTCGAGCAAAGGTAAATTTACCGGCTACCTTACCCTCCAAACCCGAAAACACAATAATACTGACTGTGCTTAGGCAATGTAGATATTACTTTAAAGACTTTGCCATTGGATAATTTTAGTTTGTTGGGTATAACTTGTCGAAATTATTTACAAATCCAAATAAGTTTTCTTATTCTGTTCTTAACTTGTTCAGGTTGTGGGTAACAAGTGAGCTGTTCATGTTTCATAATACCAAGATATTTTGTGTTCTTAACCATATTAAGAAATGGACAGTCACAATTAATATTTGTAGGATCACAGTTGTTTGTTTTTGTTGATTGAGTTTTACTTATTTGTTTTTTATTTCTTTTACAAAAACAGTAGTTACTTTTCTGTGTATTTAGTGTAAATTGATTTCCATGTAACCATTGACTCGCAATTGACATACCTACTTTAATACTACTTTTAACCTTAGCCCATGTTGCAGTTGCGCTAAAAACTATGTGTCGTCTGCATAAGCAATTACATTAGCATCCGGTATAAACTCATATTGCTCAGGAAATGTAAGAATAGTGTAGCCCCAGAACACTTCCCTGGGGAAAACCATAAACTACAACAGTGTCTATACTAAAATAATTACCTATACTTACTTACTGCCGGATTGTTATTACTATTGTCAAGTTGATTAGTTATAGATGAGCTCAGAAATATAACTGATTTACCATGTAGAAAACTAAATAATTTATTAAATATAATATTTAATACAATCCGTCTTACGAATTTTCGATCAGGTCATGTGTCCTGACGCCAGTTTAGAAGTTTTTTCCCATTCCAAAAAAAGTGCACAACGCCGCTACAGAAGTTTTCACTTGGAAAAGTGACAGAGTGACTATTTTATCAACGCATACCTACCTCAATTTACTTAACAATTTCCAAAGTTTAAAGATTGGCAATATGTATGCAATCAGTATGTAAATGGTCAATGGCCAAACGCTTTTCGGATAAACTTGCAAACATCTTCGATTTACAATATACAGGGTGGTCCGTTTACAGTGGTCCAAAATTTTTTTTTAGCTAGAGGACACCATGACTTATCATTTAGATAAGACTTGAGTTCAGCAAAAACTTAAGGTTTAGGTTTTAGGAATTTTTCTAGATAATTTACGAAATTTTAATATTCTTACTACAAAAACCATTGTTTTGTAAGAACTAATCTACCGATTCGAATGTAATTTCTTATAGACGTAGTGCAATAGACTACTAATCATAAAATAAGCTCGTTAGTGTAATTATGGAATAGGTTTTTTTTATTTTTTACTTTATTTGCAGCTTTTTATTTCTTTGCGAGAATGAAATCAATCTTTGAAAAATTACTGTAAAAAAATGTACTACCAAAATTTTGCTGATGCTGTTAAAAACTACCTTGACATAATGTTGTTCTTTACAAGTACATAGCTGGCCTACTATTGTAACAATTTCAAAAAACAATGCATGAAAATCGAAGAATTTCAAATTTCTTCGCAATCGTAATGTTCACTTTTGTCAGAAAATTGAGAAAAAAAATCCGATCGGGAATTGAATCTAGGACTTCGGTAGTCAAAGCCAATGCTTAATTCTGTAGTCTAGAAGTGAACCACTAGACTACAGAAGCGATATTTTAACGAAAGCTAAGATAATCAAAATTGGTTCTATTGTGAATTTATGTCTGGAAAAAGTTTTAAAGAATTTAATTAAACATTACAATTGAATAATTTTATTTATTGACGAAATCATCAGTAGTTTTTTTTACAAAAGGTTTTCAAAATACCTTCCTTGGTTTCTTATGCATAATCTACGTTGTCGATAAAAATTGGGTCCTCTCGTTAATACACGAAGTATTAATACACATGACATTGTTTTTGAAATCGTTACAATAGTAGGCCAGCTATAATTTAGTGTAAAGAATAACCATATGTTAAGGTAGTTTTTAACAGCATCAGCAAAATTTTGGTAGTACATTTTTTTTACAGAAAATTTTCAAAGATTGATTCCATTCTCGCAAAGAAATAAAAAACTGCAAATAAAGTAAAAAATAAAAAAAAACTATTCCATAATTACACTAACGAGCTTATTTTATGATTAGTAGTCTATTGCACTCTGTCTACAAGAAATTACATTCGAATCGGTAGATTAGTTCTTACAAAACAATGGTTTTTGTAGTAAGAATATTAAAATTTCATAAATTATATAGAAAAAATTCTAAAATCTAAACCTTAAGTTTTCGCTAAACTCAAGTCTTATCTAAATAATAAGACATGTCGTCTTCTAGCTAAAAAAAATTTTTGGACCACTGTAAACGGACCATCCTGTATTATCACTATCACTATCACTTCATAGTATAAAAAAAAGTTGCTTTCTCTGTCCTTATGTCCTTTTGTATGCTTAGATCTTTAAAGCTACGCAATGGATTTTGATGCGGTTTTTTAATAGATTAAGAGATTGAAGGAAGAAGGTTTATATGTATATTTCATAACTGTGCCAACCCGGGACGGGCCACTAATTAAAATATAAAACTCTATTTAATAAGTATTTATTTTGTAAAATAAATTAGGTAAAGAAGATTGATCAGAATTCACAAAGTATATAGTATACATATTATAATATCTGACGACCACTTCGTTGGTTAGAGTACCTGCCTAATTTTCACCACCAACTGTGAGGCCAGGGTTGGATTTCTGACGAGGACTGGACAGATACTTATGTTATGAACATCGATGTCTGTATTTCCGGGTGTTGATATTAATTAAATATTTCACATCATGTTCTTACTTAGGGGTTAGGTCTATTTTGGTAACTTGTCCAAGAATATCTATTTCTTTAATTATATATAATTAACCCGAAAGATGCTGTCCCACAAATTCTGATCTTTCAACATGTTTACCTCTAAAAAAGGGTAAAACGCGATTTCATGATTGCAATCTTTTTGGGTATGTAGATGTCTATATTTAAATACAATCAGTGCAATAAAACGAAAATATTTAATTTACAGATCCAACTTTACTCAATTTATGCCACCGTCATCAGCTACTCTGACTAGCGACACTAGTTGAATAGTCCAGCTAAATAAATTAAAAGATTACGATAATTAAATGTCAACAGGACATTTCAAAGTTCGACTCCCACCACCAGCGTACCATCTCCTAAAATGATTAGAGTCTAGTATTTCTAAGTCGTAGTCTCTATAGTCCAATAGACCTTCTAGGCGACCAGCTAAACCGAGACTTAATATTTTTAACAAAACCGGAGGAACTTTAGTGATAGCCGCCTCTGCTGATAAATCAGCTACATATTGATCCTAAAAATAAACAAACACAATCATAATTAAAAACAAAAACAGGAACTGAAGCCTGGAATGAAGTCAAGATATGTTTGATTTTCAACAAGACTACAGTGTAGAAATTATTTGTTACAATATATATTATATGGAAGACATTGAGGACTGCTATAACTATGTAGATTTGTGGCAGACATCATCGTGCATACATACATAAATAAATTCAGACTTCAGAAAAATAATCGCTTTTGTTTCTCTTACCACATATAATATGTCACATAAGGTAAACATGTACCTATCTCACAATTAAAATTGATAAAGGTATTAAGACAATTTATTTGTTTTGACAGCATGATCCCAAATATTTCCCCCATGTTGATCTGGGTCCCCTGTGTGGAATAAATCATCTGCCTTTTCCACCAGGCAGCTTGTAAAAGGCGAGTATAGGTTTGATGGGTCGCTGCCATCAAGACCACTGGTGGTAGAGTGCTGTGCAGCACTCGCCCGGGTAGGGATCCACCGTCTTACCTATTCCTGCTGCCATAACGACATCGTCGTATTCTGGTCCGGAGGGTAGGGTAGCCGGTAGACTTGCACAATAGGCCTAATATCTCGGCCACAGGACAGTGACGCACCTATAATATCTACGGTATTCATAGGCCATTTCTTATACCAGGAGATATCAATCTCTGTAAATACTTGTCAAAACAAAACATAAAATGTATTACTCGTATTTTGACATTACTACAATAAATATTATAAAATTTGAAATGAAAATAATATTATTACATAGACACAGTGTCAAATTTTGATGAAGTGTCTAATGTGATCTATTAAATTGACCCTTCTTTAGATAATGTTCGCTATGATATATATTTCCCGTGTTGGTCCGGGCTCCTTTGCAGAATAGACCATCTGCCTTTCTTGCCAGGCAGCTTGTAAAAGGCGAGCATAGGCTTATCATCTACTAGGTGGTAGAGTTTTGCAGCGACTCGCCCGGAATGGTACCACCGCTTTACCTATTCCTGCCGCCATAACGTCATGACGTGTTCCGGTTCGGAGGGTAGGGTAGCCGGTAAACTTACTTTTGCTCGAGGCCTAACATCCTGACCTCAGGTTGGCAACGCACCATTACCATCTTTGGTGTCTCTAGGCGGCGTGAATTTCTTACCATCAGGAAATCCGCTTGCTTGTTTGCCTTCCTATAACATAAAAAAATAAAATGAGATGTACTCATGAATCTATAACTTCATGGATGTGTTAAAAACTATTTCTTACCAAATAAGATCCTACATTATGGATGTCAGCTAATGTCTTGTTTTTACTCGGCAAGTCATACACGTGTTGCAACCATATTCCCAGCATCTGTTCTTTAGAGGGCAGTTCAAATTTACCGCCTGTCAACGAAGCTACATACTCAGCCTGTGAAAAGTAATGAAAAATAAAAACAATCAGAAAATTTTAGAGCTTTTTATAAGCATTTGCCTTTACACAAACACTACCACAATTGCAATATCTTATTATTTAAAATTTGAGTTAGGATCGCATTTTGACCACTTTAAGGGCTACCAACCATACTTAATAATATCCTACTATAAATTTGGAACACATATTTTATACTTTTGTTTACAAATTAAGTATGTGAACATACTTTATATCCAACTATTATAACTTTTTTCAAACTTCCGAGAATGTCAATAAAAAAGGAAGTTAAATTTATTTCAATTCCATACAAATACAATATTTTTCGTTCGTAAACTGATTATAAAATAAACCGTTTAATAAGATATAGTTTTAATGCTTTCACTGCGTTTGGATAAAATTTCACATAAGTAGAAAATTACAATTAGATAATACATTATCACAACGGCAGGACATGTGATAAAGATAAAGAAACGCGAAAGTAATGACCACTATAAAATATGAATTTCATCTCCAATGATGAACATCAATCAATCAAAGATAATAATAATAATTAATGTTAACAGTATTTGACAGAGCGCTGTAGCTATGAGACATATCTATCGATGGAAAGTACAAGAAAACAGGATAACGCAGAAGACAAAACTTATATCCGCACTCATATGTAGACGTCAATTAACATAACTAGTGGTCGCTCATTGTTCGAAATTCAATCATAATAAATTTTGATATCTTGTTCATTAGAACGCTATCTTCATTTGTCAAGCCTAACTACATTGTTTCCAAAATGTGTGGTGCGCCATCTATGATTTTTTATCGTTATCATCAATATAATGGTAGTGTGGGTAATGTTTTATTTATTGATTTAATGTACTTTGCAAGCATTATTATTGAAAAAATAGCGTTCTGCACTTCTCCTATACATAAACTATAAGTGTGCCAAATTTTATACTCCTACGTCTACGCAATTTTCGTAAGTTACGTCACACTTTCGTATTAAAAATATTGACTTAATGACTGATCAAAAGATAATTGACATCTCTGATCGTAGCCGCCTTATGATTTGACTCCTTGGTATCTCAGAGGATTGTGCAGTCATCAGCGAGAGACGAAAAGGTTCAAATACTCGCTAAGGTAAATCCTTATCTTATCCTTAAACATTTCCTCAAAAATTGTGAACCCATTTAATGCCATTGGTCGCATTATTAAGTGATTAAAATAGTTAAGTAAAACTACCTGGACATCGAAAGTCCTTGTGATGACAGTGTATACCATTCCAAGGAACATCATACTAGGATGCTGAATATTAACGATGTGCTGATGCAGAGGTAGTAATAACTTCTCCGTGGCTATCATTCCAACACTTTTGTCCAAGAATGGATGACTATAACTGAAGCCTAGAAATTAATATTTTTTATGAAAAAGTTTTTGTACGGAGTCCAAATTATTTATTAACTAGCTGTTACCCGCGGCTTCGCCCGCGTAGTCTACTAATTTGATATTTAGCTCTCCAACACTGCTCGTTACAATTTTAACATAAAATGTAGCCTATATAGCTATCCAAAGTTTTATCTAATTTTTTTAAACAGATAAATAGTAGGAATACGTTATTGTCTACACAGTTTTATCTGCACTTTGGCAATTCCTGTCAAAATTAAATTGTAGAGACTTTAACGGCTCAGCTGGTTCACCAAGCAAAAGTAATAATACCTTAACATTGGCACAACCCTGCGTTACATCTTTGAATTTTAAGGGATCACAATGCTGATATTTTTAATAATTTTTCCAATTAAAATCAAAGGAGTATTTTTATACTGTAACGTGTGGTCATAATAGAATCCTGCATTAACAAAAACATTCCTATTAACCCTTCTGAAAATTATTCTACTTTGAGCTTGACGTTGAGCGCTAGCTGATCTACTCCCTTGGGTCTGTGTAAATATCTCCAAATCCCTCAAAGACACTTAACGGTCAGTCTGTCGAGTCTGAGTATGGACTATGGAGTGACCATTGTCGAATGCTAGCAAGTGATCATAATTCACAAAAACACTATTCTTGCCAACATTTTTTTAGAGTTTCCCCAGGATTTCATCATCAGATCCTGACCTGGTGACCATGGGACCACCTCTGAAATATACCCTTTCAAACAAAAAACGATTTTCCATACGAACATTTATCACCTCTTTTTACCCATTCTCCCTCGTTTTTAGTGATAAAAAGTAGCCTATGTTCTTTCGTTCATCATAAATTGTCTAAATACAAAGTTTCACTGTTACAGCTTAAAAAATGGCGAATATACATATGAAGAGTCATCCCCTCTTTTTACCCATTCTCCCCCATTTTTTGCGATAAAAAGTAGCCTATGTTCTTTCGTTTATCATAAACTGCCTTATTCATAACAAATAGTTAAGTAACCTCCTAAGCATTGCTTAGCTAATCATTTGATTAAGCCTTAAGCATTGCTTAAAAATTTGTTATTCATAAAGTTCATTTTGACATTGCTTAGTTAAATACTGCTTAACTTGGTAGGTTTTGGTAGAAATGTGGCTGTATGCGTATTTCTTTTGCTAAAAGTGGATTAAACAATTGTCATCCGTTATCAACATCGTTGTTTCTGAATACGGTGTCGAACATCTATAATCTCTTGCTAAAGAGTATTTATATTTCTACAATAAAATACTCGTACATATTGTACTACAATAAAATTAAATTTATTAGAGTAAATAAAGTTGATGCAA
>NJDD01001321.1:35520-99950 GCA_002245505.1 Calephelis nemesis
TTCAATGCGTGTATTATTAAAAAATCATAAGAATACACAAATAAGCCATATTAAATGGCTAGTTGTTGCATTTTGTCAATGCACATAAAATCAGCTGTTTGAAATTTATTTAGCCATTTTGTTGATTAAAATTTTAAACAAGGGTCCGAGGTTGCTTAAAGTGACAGCTATTTAAGAGTATATTTAAACAAATGATTAACTCTAAATAGCGTTTATGAATAAGAATTTTTTAAAGCATTGCTTAAATTGGTGATTAAAAGTTAAGCAACGTTTATGAATAAGCCTGAAAGTGTCTAAATACAAAATTTCACTGTTATAGCTTTAAAAATGACGAATTTCCATATGAAAATTCATCCCCTCTTTTTACCCATTCTTCCCTATTTTTTGCAATAAAAAGACGCCTATGTTATTCCTTAGGGTCTATTCTATCTCTGTACCAAATTTCATCAAAATCGATTCACTGGTTTAGGCGTGAAAGTGTGACAGACAAACAGACAAACAGACAGACAGAGTTACTTTCGCATTTATAATATTAGTAGGCATTTTTAACCAATTTTGCTACTATGTGTATCATAATTTCTTTGTGTGTTTTTCGTTAATGATAAACTGATGTACGTAGTTCATTGTTATGGACTTATGGTAAAAATTACTGTTAAATATTTTTCCTAATGCAAATTGTGCAACCCCCGTAGGGGTTGATTTTCAAAAAATACTTAGATATGTATCTCATAATTTGTATTTCAGAGCATTATTTCAGTGTTACGCAAAATATTTCAATAGAATTAATTTTCCCATACAAACTTAGCCACCCCCTTTAACCCCCAATGAAACCCCAATTATCCCAAATTGCGAAAAACCCTGAAATATGTGTTTCATCATTTGTACTAAAAAGCATTAATTCAAAGTTTCATGCAAAAATGTGCAATAAAAATATTTTTCTCATACAAACATTGTCATCCCTTTTTATCCCTTTTAGGGGTTGAATTTCCAAAAAATAATATGCCTATGTCCTTCTCATGAATGCAAAATATCTACATACCAAGTTTCAGCAAAATCGGTTGGGTGGTTTAGGCGTGAAAAGGTAACAGACAGACAGAAAGACTTTCGCATTTATAATATTAGTGTGGATTTGCTAATGCCGCCAAATTATCGATGCTTAACTAAATCATACACCAGTTTATTCTGCAGCAAGTAAAGTTATTTTTGCGCCTCTGAGGTTGAGGGGTCTGGCGTCGAACTTGATTTCTTTAGGTCTCGTATTTGGTTCCCGGGTTGGGCAACAAAAATAACAGAACATGCATATTTTAAATTTTCTATTAAGAATAACGTTGCCACCACGTTAATAGGCTTGCCACCTATCGCATTGTGGGACTTAGTATCTTCGAATAGTTATACTGCCTTGGTTGTGCCTCAGCCTACCTCTTCAGGAAAATGTTTTGTTTTGTTTTTTTTATTCAAAATAAGTATCTGAGTACATTTTTTGAAAGTCAATAATGCCTTAATAATAACATAACATAAATTATGAAATAGCATATTATTATAATTTAAAAAATATATAAGTACATTATATTTTTACAAGTATAAAATAAATGGAGAATAACATTGAAATAATTGAATTTAATTCTGAAACCCTGTTATATTAAAATTTAACATGTTGTTCAAACTGAGTTGTCGGCAAAATATTCCTCAAGGGTATTTTTGACATACTTAATTTTTAAAATTTGTTTCCAATATTTTTTTTAAATTCAAACTCAAAATTTCAAGAAAATTGGAATCGTTTCGGAGTAGTAAGGAATAAACCTTGTGACATGAGAATTATATATATAAGATTTACAAACCCGTGCAGAATATAATATCGTCCACTTCCTCAAATGTCCCGTCAACGAAGATAGCACCATTGGAGACAAACTTTTTAATATCTGGTTTACTTTTATAATTACTCTTGAAATTTCGCTTGAACATTTTACGATGATAGCTGTGTACAACCTTTGTAGCAGTATTTTGCAGAAGTAAGGCTATATCTTCACCTGAAGGTCCAGCACCTATAACTAGCACTCTACGCCCCCTTTATGCCTCTGCATACTTGTAGTCGTGACTGTGTATGTAATTACCTATAAAAGGTATAATGACGTCAGATTCTGTGATATTACCAACTTTTCTTTACTTTAATTTTCCCCTTCTTGTTTCAGGTACCCTGTGCAGAATGGACAACTGTCTCGCTACCTAGCATCTCATAAGCAGCGAGCATAGGTTAATATGTGAATCGATCTCAGTCATTTCTGAACTGATCTTAAAAATTGTTTTCATATTTGAAAGAGTCTTTGAATAGAACCACCAAATGTAACTTAATCCGGATCTGACGATAAAACCCTACGAAAATCGAGAAAATTACTAAATTTTTGTGTGTATAGATGACATACAATTGACCTCCTCCGTGGTCGAGGGGTTGGCGTTCACGCTTAAGGGCAACCGACGTACCGAGAGGCTAGGCTTATTGAATATATAATTCCAGCTTCTAGTAATTATTTGAGTAATTCTATGTTTTTTTTTCTTTTTTTAATGATATTGGAAGGCAACCAAGCAGGTGGATTTTCTGATGTTAAGAAATTCACGCCGCTTAGAGACACCTTCCTTTCCTTGAGAAAAAGCAAATTTACCGGCTACCTTACCCTCGGGACTTCAAGAGAACTCAAGAATAGAAGAGGAATCAAGAATCAAAGCAGGGCAATAATAAGAGATATTATTATTATGTCCAAATATAAGCTTCTCGTTTTAACTTTGAACCATCTTTGTGTTCTAGTGGTCAGGTGCTTCGAGAACACACTGTTGATTACTTCTTACACTAGCTTTAGAAAAAGGTAAATTTGTTATTAAAATAAAATCTTGACAAGAATGTAATTTTTGTGGGCTTTAATTTGTTGCGATGTGTATTCCCAGAAAAACGATAAGATAATGTTGGGAATTTCAGGAGTTATGGCCACCTTCCTATTCAGATCGAGATCATGCGAATTGGTCATTGAAATCGTATATGTCATCTGTATATGTATATAAAACAAAGTGGTGTTAGTTACACTATTTATAACTCAAGAACGGCTACACCGATTAGGCTGAAAATTGGTAGGGATGTAACTTAAAACCGGGAGAAGGACATAGGATACTTTTTATTCTGTTCAATTGTGAGGAAACTGGGAAAAACAACATTTTAACTTTTCCCATACAAAATACCAGTAAAAACTCATCACTGGCAACATAGCGTCCAGTTGCAATTATATATACTGACCACACGAACCACCACATTTGAAACCAATTAGTATATATTTTATAGTGCGTCCGTATTCTGTCAGGTAGAATGCGTATAATAATGCGTAAGCGTCCTCACAGTAGATGTCGAGAAGGCTATCTACTAAGTTATTAAGCTAAAAGAAGGTTAAGTTAAAAGTGAATTTTTTATCCAAAAACAATATTTTTGGGACAAGCTTATTCTCATTTCTATCTGATTAACACATGTATTTGATACTAGCTGTTCCGGCACACGGATGAACGACTTCTTAATTATGAAAAAACAAAATGTTATCTTTTCTAGTTTCCTTGCAATCAAATGGAATAAACAAATAAAAACCAAGAGAAGAACATAAGATACTTATATTCTTCTCCTGGTTTAAAGCTACTCCACATTAATTTCCAGTCAATCGGTTTATTCGTTAAGTTATAAATAAAAGACTTTCTTTTATATTATATAAAGATTTCAACCCAATCGGAAACAGTGAAAATAGATCAAACTTGAATTGCAAAGAACCATTATAGTGACAAGTGAAACTATACAAAAACTTGAAAATAGCACTTTACAACATGTCTGTATTTGGGTAATATGAATATTTTCGCTTCTCACTAACTGACCCGACAGACGTTGTCCTGTTGTAACCAATAACAAATAATATATTATTTTCTGTGTAATTAAGGAGAGCTCATTTTATTTTTTTATAAAGAGTTCCATAAGTGTAAAAAAAGTTTTGGGAATGGTGAATTCTATTAATTAACTAGCAACACACACCGGCTTCGCACAGGTGTACAAATTTTTAATTTGTCGTAGAAATAACGTAGCCTATGCGTTAGACGCAGACATTATACATAATTTACAATCATTATACGCTAATTGGTTTAGTAGTTTCGAAGACCACTAAATACAAACACACATGCAAGAAAAGGTTAGATTTGATGTCCTCTTTTACATATTAGTGTAGATGATAATATTACAGTAAAACATACAGGAAACCATCGAAGTACCCATATAAAATTTCAAGCCAATTGGCTTAGCCGTTTAGAAATTATGTAAAATAGGTACGTAAGTACATGTGGCACTGCGGTACCAAGGCACATGTGAAGCTATTTTCTCGGTGCATCAACAGCAGGAAAAAAATTTAGAACAGGGTCGTCAGGTGAACTCCGCTTTATTGACTTGTAGAAAGCATTCGGTATTGTTCCTTGTGAAGCTCTCTGGATGTTGTTAGGAAAGCTAGGGTGCACGGAAAGATTTGTGAGATTTCTGCGAATCCAACTTGACGGTATACTCGTACAGTGCTGAGTCTTCATTGACGGTGAACAGTCAGATTTCTTTCCCGTTACCTGTGGGTTGAAACAAGGGTTGGTTCCAGCACCGATGTTGTTCGCATTATATTTTGCGGTAGTAGTCAAGGAAGTCCAACATACTGTTTCTTTCTGACCGCCTCTTCCTCTCCTCGCCGCAAACCTTCTTTGCTCTCCTGAAACTAGATGTGTGTATCGTCACAACATACGTGCTCTGGATCGTTTTTACCTAAAATGTCTTTCCACCATCATGAGATTAGATGGTCCGATAGAGTGCGAAAAATTGAGAAGAGCCAATGTCGTTAGAATTGAGGCCTTAAAACGCGTATATGTGGCGGAGGAGAAAGTGGCGAAGCGCATCTTTTATTCTGAATTAGCATAGGGCAAGCGAAAACATGGTGGATAACTCGTCAGGTACAAAGATGTTCAGAAGTGGCACATGAAGAGATGCAACATTAAACCCTCTCAATGGGAAGTTTTGGTAGTACTGAAGACTAAAAGGCGTAAAATTTTGAAGAGGCGGATTTGTGAATTCGAGGAGCAGTGCAAGAGCAAACCTCGACGCCAAGCGCGACGAATCAAAGGCTCACCCATCCTCTACCATTCACTACGAGTATAATTATGTTAGCGGTAGGCTAACGTGTCCACACTGCGTTCGCGACTAATAATTTTCGATTGTAGGGAAGTAATTATTTTGCTTAGAATTACATTTTTATTTCATAATATCTTTTGAAATATTACGATTTTTTTAACACATTGTGTTTCTTTATTAAAGTTTTATTAAGGATCCCCATTTTTTTTTAATCATTCCACTCGGAGCCCTTTCAATACAAACAAACAATTAAACAATCAAATCTTTCGTCTATATTATTAGTATTAGTATTTATTATTAGTATAGACTAGTATAGCCGTCAAAAGTTGTGCAATCCGAAGAATCTTATAAATTAACCTTAAAGCTTCTTTTCCTGTCCTAACACTAAGTTTTATTTTTATACGAACCTTCTCCTAAAAATAATTGAAAAGACAAAAAAGGAATTTGGCAAAATTGATCTTTCCGTTTACGGATTATGCGATGACCAAGAGAAATGGGGAAAAAAGAAAATTTTTGTTTATAAGGACTACTTATGCAGTAAAGTTGAAAAACAAAGGCCATATTGCTCTTATGCCGTCATATTTCTCCTTGTCTGTCCAGATTCCCTGGTTAGAATAGACCATCTGCCCTTTCTGCCAGTAAGCTCGTAAGAGGCGAGCACTGGTTAAAATATAGGTCATCACTATAAAGATCACTAGTGACAGAGTGTGCAGCAACTTGCTTAGGTTTGCATCTTAAGAATCCACCGCCTAACCTATTTCTGCCGCTATTGTGACTCTGTCATGTTGCGGCCTGGAGGATATGATAGTTAGCAGACTTGCACAGTTAGCCTAACATGCCGTTCACAGGTCCTATAACATTTTTGGTGTCTATAGGCCGTGGTTATCTCTTAACTTCAGGAGAGCCGTGAGCTTGTTAGCTGACCTCCCACATAGAAAAAAAACATCTACAGTTAATATTTTTTACAAAAGGAAAAACACTTAAATAAAAGAAATGTTAAGCAGAAACCCTAGAGTTTTTAAATCAAGGTCAATATTCCACGAACAAAAAAATTCGTGTCTGGAGTCTCCAAAACCGGCGTGTTTATATGAAACGATTAATGTATGTGAAAAAGTTCTGTCATGGAAAGGAACCGTGTTACTTCGCATGAGATTCTCTCTGTCTACTCCGTGACGTACTTAGCATGTAATTATCCAAGTTTGTATATACTCGTGAGAAGGCTTTTAGTGACCATTTATAACATAATATGAATGATACTTTAAACTCTGTCGCGAAGTCCGAAGGTGGAAATCATCGGCTGGAATTAAACAAAACAACTCCTCAGAACATTCCCCATGATACATGCGGTAGAAAACATGGTCTAAAGTTTTACTGTTCATTTTCAACATATGTTACAACTAAATTTTGCTGTTGACATCGACCGCGTGTAAGTTACCGCCCTCAACGCAACCATAGGCGACACACTAATTTTCCTCTACTTTTATGGGGTTTTTAGTCAAGGCGTGCTCCTCTACGAAGGCTGGTACCTACTTGGTGTACCGCCAAAATAAGGCACTAGAACTAAGGCTGAATCCCTAGTGTGTGAATTTAAAAGTTACTTCGGACACATGACATAAGGACATTTCCATTTAATTTCAGTTAACAAAAATAGAAACTTTTATCAATAGTAACATCCTATGCGACATTTTTGAAAATATTTACTAGAGAGCCCAGTCAAGTAACATTCGGCTCTAGTACACGCTGCCTTTAAGTATTGTTTTTACAATTTAAAGATCCTGAAAGCGAACTTGCTCGCTTGATTGAAGCGGAGGGTGTGCACATATCATTTAATGTATGTTAAAAAATCTATGTATGTTTCCGAAAAAATTGATGTTCGCGATGTTAATACGAGGAATAAAAATAATCTAGCCGCATACAAAAGTTGTCTCCAAAAAATTAGTAAATCCTTTGTCGGTCAATGTATACGTTTCTACAATAAGCTGCCCATTGGTATTAGAGATCTACCTTTAAATAAGTTTAAAAGATGTATAAAAGCAAAATTGTGTCAAAAAGGCTATTATACGGTCTCAGATTATTTGGAAGATGAACATGCTTGAGGATAGACGTTTCAATTTCCCACGGCAATTTGTAATGTGATTTGTTGTACCTTTTATTTAAGTTAAAATCATATTGTAATTTATGTTTTTAATCTAGTTCATATTGTAACTATTATTATTGAAAAAAGACAAGCCCGCTGAGTTTCTTTCGCCGGATCTTCTCAGTGTGTGGCCGCGATTCCGATCCGGTGGTAGTATCTAAAATTGTCGACGCGCACGAATACTACTTGTATGGTTCCAGTGAGTAAAGATTATTCTGATTCTGATTCATAGCAGTCACGGCTGTAAGCAGCGTCCGTAAGCCGCTTTCGATAATATTTTCAGCTTAAGAATGAATTTCAATCAAAATTAATTCAATCAATTGAAGCCAGACAGACCTGCTAGGATCATGAGATTTAGCATTTGATGCCCTCTGCTTACTCCGTGAGGGAATCGTTGTAAAGGCATGTTTAAATAACAAAAACTGTAATGTCAAGTTACACTAAAATATAATTATAAGGATATAGCATCTTCACTACTTACTTATACAGAGTTACATCTAAACCTCCAGCCAAATCTAAAACAACGGTTCGTAATCAACAATACTTTTGATCTATGAAGAAAATAAAAATTAAAAAAAAAACAATTTATCATTTTTATCCGATGCAAAATACAAGATGCATGATTACAACTTCAAATCAAACTTCGTAATAGTAAAAAAAGAGTAAAATTGTGTTTACTTCATTTTATTTGTTATTCATTCATGATATATTTGATTTAATGTTAATCTACCATATTAATAAGTCATGTGATAATGACATAGAACATGACTTTGTTTATTCATAGCCTAAAAATTAAAACATTTCAAACTCCGATATCTTTTTTTTTCGGCTTTCTCGAATGAAAATAAACTAGCTTGTTGACTCATGTACTATTACTGAAACTTAGACACATTTTTCTTATACGCGACGCTTCAATTTGAATCCAGACAATTGTCACTATGGAGATCTGCCATTGTCTTTTGTGATAGTATAAAACTTAGTTTTCATATTATATTTTAAATAAACGTAATTATGATGATCTAGGACCCGTGTTGTGGGCCATTCGGGGGGTGCATTATTTGGTTGGAACGCAGGAGAGACGGGGTGGAGCTCCCCATTCCCCTTCGGTGGTTTTCTTTTGTTGTCACAGTAGAATACTTATTCCTACGTTTACTATGGTTTGCTTGGCAAAGGATAGGCAAACGCTATAATTGTTTGTGTGAGAGTACTGAATGATAAAGTGTGGACGTCAGGCTTGAGTGGATCATGTGTTACGGCTTTATTTTGATATTTCGTAGTTCTTTAGTAACAGCTAACTGTTGGCTGTTCGTAGGAACAGCCAACGCCCACAAATTATGCGCTTTCATGCTACCAGTCCGGTAGCTCATGAATCGGCCAGTGCATATGATGTGTTTCACCCCGACATGTTGATAACGATAAAAAATCACAAATATATACATTTTGTAAATAAGCAGTTGATGATGATAAATGAAGATGACGTTCGTATAAAAATTAATTTATATTGAATAACTTATAATTAAAATTTGTAATGGGCGACCACTAGATTTTAATATTTGCCAGTCAAATTAATTTCAATGATGTTAATTAAATTCCAATAGGACAATCCAAAGTTCGATTTTCACCACCGATGTACCATCTCTTGAAGTGTTGAGAGTCCAGTATTTCGAATTCATAATCTCTATAGTTATGATAGATTCCTAGTTGACTGGTTAAGCTGAGATATAATATTTCTGAGAAGACGGGAAAAACTCTTACAATACCCGCCTCTGTCGATAAATTTGCTAAATATTGATCCTAAAATTAAAGAAGCGTGAATTAAAGAGGAGAAAATCTGCGGGGTTAGAATGTGCACTTTCGTCTCGGCGCGATCGCGTCGTTTCGCTTGGACGATGCGTTTCGTTTCAAAACGTTATCGTTTTTTATAAAGCTAGATCAATCATAACTTGAAGCGATATCATGTAAGCGAAGAGTGAGTGAAGACGACGGTGGTTCATTCTAACCCCCCAGGGGGGTTAGAATGAACACCGTCGTCTTGACACGATCGTTTCGTTTCGGGCCGCTTATAAATGTCAAACTCAAAAAGCGTAGAACGTTCATGCGAAACAAAACGTGACGTCGGCGATAGACGTTAGACGTCTGACAATTGACAAATAACAAATTTGATATTGACGAGTTTTAAGTCGTGTCGTCATAGACAAAATTTTGTTTTTTCATACAAATTCGGTCATTACCCTTCGTTTACACGATATCGCTTCAAGTTATGATTGTTCTAGCTGTATAAAAAACGATAACGTTTTGAAACGAAACGCATCGTCCAAAAGAAACGACGCGATCGCGCCGAGACGAAAGTGCACTATCTAACCCCCCTGGTCGCTATGATTAGCGATACTGAGTCTTTAACTAAAGCATAGAGATGAATAATTCTTATAAGTTATGATGATACAAATGATTATACGCAGACATCATAAACTAATACTTTTTATTTATTAATCAGTTTTTGTTTTAAAAGTACACATTATTTTTAAAAAGTCTGAAGTATGCTTCTCCTCACATCAATTTTCTAACGATACTTTAAGTCGATATAGGATTAACACTCCCTCACAGTAATACAAATTTGATACAGATATTTTAAGATTTAACAGTTGAATGAAGCATTGAGGGTAGGTTGTTGACTTTCATATATAAATATATAAAACAAATGAGCAAGTGGGTCGCCTGGTGGAAAGTGATCACCGCCACCCATGCACATTCGCAACACCAGGAGTATCGCAGATGCGTTACTGACTCATAAGGAATGAGTAAGCTTTTTTCTGAAAGGTTCCTAAGTCACATTCGTTTGGAAATAACGCCCTCAGCAACTGATTCTGCAAAGGCGTTGTCTAAAGTAAGAATTGTACAGTAGTCATTTCTTACCAAATTAAATTCTACATGATGAACGTCAGCAAATGTCTTGTTTCTATTCAGCAAGTCACACACGTGTTGCAACCATATTCCCAGCATATGTTGTTGAGGCGGTAGTTTAAATTTTCCTGCGATCAATGAAGCTGCGTACTCAGCCTGTGAAATGTTGAAAACTTCACAACTTTTTCTGAGGAATTAACCTTCTGGCGATACACATACACTGCTACTATCCCAATATTATGTTGGTCAGGACTCGAGATGGTAACTTATTTAAATTCTTTTTTTATGGTGATGCGAAAACGACGTTAATTTCTTACCATCAGGAGATACTTCTATGTGTTTCTGTTTCAATTAAAATTAAATTTGTGAAAGTACTTTTCTCTTTATATGCTTGACTTTGTTGGTTCGGATTTCCTACTCAGATTACACCATCTGTCTTATCGTCTTATTGCTCGTAAAAGGCGAGTATATATTTAAAAGAGTCATTACCAAATATACTACTGGAGGTAGAGTGCTGAGCAGTCACTTTCCCAGGTAGGGATTCATTGCATTGCCTAATCTACCGCCATAATGAACCTTTTATATTTCGGTCTGAAGGGTTAGATAGACTTGCTGAATAGGTCTAGCACCCCGGTTGTAACCGGGAACATTGACGTAACGTAGATATTATATGTATAGTGTCTATAGGCTACGGTTATCTTTAACCATCAAGAGCGCCGTTCGCTTATTTACTGTCTTAACACATAAAAAAAATTCATTGTCCGCATTACTTAGAGATAGCAATAGTTAATTAGATTACCTGAGCATCCAAAGCCTTAGCGAAAATGTGATATGCCAGTCCAAGGAACATGAAACTAGGATGCTGAATGTTAACGATGTTTTGATGCAGTGGAAATACGAACTTTTCTGTTGCTACCACTCCAACACTTTCATCCAAGAACGGATGACTTAAATGGAAGCCTGAAAAGTGACGCATATATTTTGTCTGTTATGAATGATTTTTGAATGAAAAGGGGGCTAGATGGAAAAAACCTCACGAAAAGTTGTAACGATACTTTTTGTTTTAAGCTGTGCGGCGTGCGAATGTTTTTTTTTATGACATTGGAAGGCAAACAAGTAGACGGATTTCCTGATGGTGAGAAATTCCCGCCGCCTAGAGACACCAAAGCTGGTAATGGTGAGTTGCCAACCGGAGGCCGAGATGTTAGGCTTCGAGCAATAGTAAGTTTGCCCGCTACCTTATCCTCCAAACCGGAACACGTCATGACGTTATGGCGGCAGGAATAGGTAAGGCGGTGGTACCAATCCGGGCGAGTCGCTGCCAAACTCTACCACGTAGCCAAATGTCATGGCGGTGTTAGTGACAGTAATCTTATTCTCGCCTTTTACGACCTGCCTGGCAGGAAGGCAGATGGTCTAGTTTGCAAAGGAGCCCAGACCAACACGGGGTAAAAACAGAAACAGACTGTACTATAGTAACAATATTTTACAAACCTGTACAGAATATAACATCGTCAACTTCTTCAAATGTCTCGTCATTAAAGATAACACCATTGGAGACAAACGTTTTGATATTTGGTTTACTTATGTAATTACTCTTCAAGTTATGCTGGTTCAATTTCCGATGATGGCTGTGTACGACCCTTGTGGCGGTGTTCTGCAGAAATATGGCTATATCTTGACCGGAAGGTCCAGCACCTACCACAAGCACTTTACGTCCACTATATGCTTCTGGATATTTGTAGTCGTGGCTATGTATGTAATTACCTATAAAAAGTACAATTAAAGATTCAATGACATTAATTACCTACGAAAAGTTAAAGAATTTTCCGTAAATTGAACCGGGTCCACTGCGTCCATCTTAGTCCTTCCTACAGCTGGTAGCTTATCAGCAGCGAGCATCGTTTATAATTGTCATATACGAGTATAACAAGACTACTGATACTGAAATGACATACGGCAACTTTCGCGGCTGTGATCAACCACCTTAACTTTTGCAGCCGCCATAATGGGAATTTCAAGCTTTATGTAAAAATAAGGTATTCTGTAGGCGAGCACACGTTGCCTAAAATCTCGGCCATAAAAAAACCCTGTAGCATCTAATCTAATAATCTGTATCTATAGGTCTTTATCTATAGACCGTGGTTTTCTAATATTATCAGTAAACCTTGTGTTTTTTTGGTGTGTTGATTTTGATCACCGCAGTGCTAAATGGATATCATTTTACCGTCTCGCTTAGGCTCAGGTCTGAAAGAGTGGAAGCTCTCAGATCTAGTGAATCTGAGGTTGCTTTAAGTTGAGTTCGCATTAAGCTGGGAGTTATACAAGTTTTTACGGTGCCAGCCTATTCTTTGGTAAACTGGTTGCCGGCTCATGACCTATACCAAATTCCAAGTTTTGGGATACTGTGAAGGTTGTTCTGCACATGGCTGCAAAAACTGAAGACGATAATTATGACAAGCGATAATAAAGAAATCATATTAGAAAACGACCCATATTTAAATCATATGGAAAATAAAACCAAATTATGTACATATTTTAAAAGCGATGTAGTCAAAACGTACATTACAGCTTTCGCCGACGATAAAGTACGGAAACATGGAACTGAAATTGTATTTCGCCATGCTAGTATTATTTGTGTAGCCTAGAGGAGGTCTACACAAGAATGTGTGAAGGTGAGAAAAAAAATAAAAGTATGTCAAAAAAAGAATTTATATTTTACCAAAATTTTAAGTGACTATTATATTGGTGGTGGGTCGTAAGTCCTGGGAAACCTTATAATTGATACTTAGGTAAGGACAGAGAGAGAGGGGCCTTAACTCCGGTGGATTCTCGGTCCTGGGCGCTCCATGCCTTCTGGTGTTCCTTTCCTATCGTTCGGAGTAACCCTCGACGTAGTGAATCTCGTCAAGCTCCAACCGGAGGGCGTTAATATAGTCCGATCTCCCGCACGATAGGTAGACAAGGGTAGGGTTAGAGTAGTTAGCCGTACCGTAGGACCCTGAAAGTCGAAAGCAGGAGTCAGGGAGAGGTGCCAAAAGGACATCGACGGGAATAGGAGGATCTACATTTGCAGATCTCTCACAATATTCCCGGCGACGTAGTTTTGGAAACAGCCCCCTGAATAGCATAGAAGAAAAGTACATAATATATGTATACATAGCATTGTACGCTCTTGCGTAGGAATGTCGCCTAGTCTGCTGGAGAGGAAATAGTTTTATACTATAATTGGATAAACATACATTTGAATAAATACTAAATAATTATTCAAATAAATAAATATATATATATATATATATACATGTATAAGCACAGTAGCAAATTGAATTAATAGAAGTTTCTTACCTAAGGCGGGTGGATGTTGGTTTATCAGCGATTTTTTTAAGTATATTGGCTAACTGTAGCCTTAAGTGACTAGTTATTTATTACGTTAACAGTTTAGTAGTTGTTGTAAAGGCGACCTCGCTGGGAAGGTCCCGATAGAATATCAAATGACGCCTCGTGGTGATGTGAGCTTATATACTTCGCGCTAATCTTGGAGAGGCGAGGGGTGAGAGGTAACATCGTACGAGCGTTGTTGTTCTATTTTTTCCAGGAACGTTGGTGGTTCTTATGGAAAGTTCTTTATAAGTACCCACAACGTGACAATGGATTACAAAAACAACAGTTGAAATCTGTATAAAATAAATAAATAATAATGAATATCCCTGGACAACAATTTACACGAATTGAATATAACCCACATTAAGAAAATCATATGCTTGTGTTATGGGTGTTAGACAACGATACTAATACATAGAAATATTTAAATAGATACCAGAATAAATTTAATTAACACCCGAACCCGGAAATATAGACATCTAAATGTTCATCATACAAATGCCTGCCCCCGTCGGGAATCGAACCCGAGTCTCGCTGTAAGTCGATGTAGTTAGGCGTGTACGCTATCCACTCGACCGACGAAGCGGTCAAACATGCTTATATACAAAAATGAATTCCTATTTGGCGTGGTCATTGCCTCACGCCTCACCAATTTTGCTAATTTTTTTTTATTGTGTTAGTTATTCATTAGTCAGGTGACTTAAATAAACAAGAATCAGGAAAAATGCAGGCAAGAAGAGAAAACCATGTTTTAATCCATAGACTTATCAGTAGATTGTGGCAATTTTGTTGCGCTCTCACTAATTTAATTTTATGTTATCGCTGTCTTCTTTGAACATAAGTAACAGAAAGAGACAAAACTGTCAAATTAGAATGTACACGACATTTCAACAGATGTTTAATCTATCACTCAGAAATCGTTGATTAAAAAGAAAAAACATCGCAATTTGATATGTTCGGACTAATCTGATTTGTCTAAAACGTTCCATCCCTTTTGTTTTTTTTTCATTTGAGGAAGATATCATGCATCGCTTCTACCATTACTTATATAATATTCTTTTACCATTACTTGGAAATGGGTTAACTATTTACAGGCTTATTCATAAACGTTGCTTAACTTTTAATCACCAATTTAAGCAATGTTTAAAAAAATTCTTATTCATAAACGCTATTTAGAGTTAATCATTTGTTTAAATGTACTCTTAAACAGCTGTCACTTTAAACAACTTCGGACCCTTGTTTAAAAACTTAATCAACAAAATGGCTGACTAAATTTCAAACAGCTGATTTTATGTGCATTGACAAAATGCAACAACTAGCCATTTAATATGGCTTATTTGTACAACAAATTTTTAAGCAATGCTTATTAAATCAAATGATTAGTTAAGCAATGCTTAGGAGGTTACTTAACTATTTTTTATGAATATATATATACAGTTATTGATTAATTTAAAGCACAGTAAGACACGCTAGGTGGATCTGCTGTCGGTAAATCATCTACACTAAAATGTTCAAGAGAAAAGATTTGGTTGTGTGTTTGTTTGTAACTATTTTATAGGTTCCGAAACTACTGGACAGATTTAAAAAAAATTTGACCATTAGAAGCAGACATCATTGCTGATGAATATAGGCTACGTAATTTCTTTGAGAAATCAGAAATTTGTCTACCCGTGCGAAGCCAGGACGGGCTACTAGTATATTATAAATTATGTCATTGGTGGCATTGGTTAAAGATATTGATGTCTCATCTTATGGATTATTAAGATTTAATAACAACACTGCTATAAGTATATATCTAGATTATAGATTATTGTGACGACATATATTTTCAAACCAGTTATTTTAAGATACTGGAATGGAATAAAAAAAGTAATATTTTCAGTAAACGTCATTGGATGCGATACTTATTTGTAATTTAGCAAAATTATCGATATATGTTAGTTTTTGCTTGTTACAGCCATATTGTTGTATAGCCAATTAATAATATACTTCTGTTTTGTTTACCTAGGCGACTGCTACCTATATATGGGGATTCTATCTAGGTAAAATACTAACAAGTATATTATTATCAAGTTGGCAGGTGAAATGCATAGTGCAGTTTGTCATAAAAATATTTGACATGTAAACCATAGTATCGGGAGGTAATTCGTTATTTCTTCTGATTGTTTTGTAGGTAATATAATATCAAATACATATTCTATTAATAGAAAGGCGAGTTTCAAATGTCTGAGATCACACAACATTCACAGAAAACGTTTTGTTTAAAAATGCGAGAGTTTGTTATTTACGCCTTTGCAATTTAAATTACATTTGTTTCTTGTGTTCGTGTGTTTTTCACTGAACTCCTTCTAGACCACTGGACTGATTTTGATGCATTTTTTTGTGTGTGTTCAAGGGAATTAGATTAATAATTTGGTCTCCTGGAAAATGTTTTTAATTAATTTTTTAAAAATAAGTAGTTGTTAATTTTGCAATGTTTCACATTGGATCCGACACACTGTGTTGCTGGGTCAGTTAGTATTTTTTATAGTATTGCAAGGCATCCAACGTAGAGCGTCTCGAATTGCCAATCGGCTTGATTTTTTGACGTTGCGTAGAAATGTTGGATCACTCGGTCTTTTCTACCGAATTAATCATGGGGAATGCTCTGAGGAGTCGTATGGTTTGATTCTTGCTGCTGAGTTTCACCTTTGGACATCGATAGACAGAGTTTAAGATATAATGCCCATCATTTTGGTGCGTGGCGATCTACAACTGAACGATTCCGAAGACATTCTTACCTCGCACAACACCTTTATGGATTCAGTTACCGGGGGCGGTATTTCCAAAAGAATATGGCTTAGGAATCTTCAAGAAAAGATCGAACTCATTCCTTAAAGGTTGGCAACGCATCTGTGATACTCTCTGAATCGTAATCGATATACATCTGTGATATAAGTGGGCGGCGGTGATCACTGTTCATCAGATGAACAACTTGCATGTTATATATTCTGACTTCTTAATGATATGAAATTAACGCCGCCTAGAGACACCAAAGGTGGTAATAGAGCGTTGCCAACCCTAGGCCGGGATGGCAACGGCTAGAGCAAAAGTAAGTTTACCGGTTACCCAATACTTGAAACTGGAATGCGTCCTCGGCAAGCACTGACGTTATGGCTATAGGTAACAGGAATAAGCAAAGCGGTGGGACCAATGGTGGCCGCGTTCCGATCCGGTGGTAGTTTTAATAATATAGACTCGTCACAAGTGCCTCTTGTAAGGTGAATGTAGATAAAAATACATTCTATTGTGCGAAGGAGCCCGGACCTGTCTGTATTGGACCGGGCTCCTTTGCAGAATAGACTATCTGCTATTCTATCAGGCAGCTCGTAAAAGGCGAGCATAGGCTTACCGTCACTAACACTGTGACATCTTACTAGGTGGTAGGATTTTGCAGCGACTTGCCTGGATTAGTACCACCGCTTTACCTATTCCTGCCACCATAACGGCCAATGCTTGCCATTGACGTGTTCCGGTTCGAAGGTAAGGTAAGGTAGCCAGTAAACTTACTTTTGCTCGAGGAGTAACATCCCGGTCTAAGGTTGACATCGCACCATTACCACCTTTGGTGTCTATAGGCGGCGTGAATTTCTTACCATCAGGAAATCCGTCTGCTTGTTTGCCTTCCATTATCATAAAAAACACCAACGGATAAAAAATCTACTGTCTCCTTTTGAAAAAGCTGTAATGTAATAAAAAATTCAGGGCAGATATAAAGATTGTGAGATGCACTTTTAAAAATATACTGTTATTGCATAATAGTAGTGTCGCGAAAATTCTTTTTTATTAAGAAATAAATAGAGGGGAAGCAAAAAGTTTTCTAATGGGATCTCAATATGAAATTGAATAAACACCGTTCAATCGCGGCGCTGCAGGCGGTTACAAATTATTTTATAAATATTAAACGCTTTAATAACATATTTGAGGCCCGCGGAGTGCTCTCTGTGGTCTATGGGAGGGTTTATCCCTTAGCAAATGTTCAAATTCGTCCTCACCGCTGCGGGGTTTCCCTTTCTATCTATTTGCTAAAGTGTTGACAGACTGACTGCGTTTATCTAACGTGGCTGTACTCGTAGTTTCACAGCTAAACTACCTACTATGCGATTTCTTTTGTATTTTTCTTGTTCACATTCAGATTTTTATTTAATTACAGTAAAAAACATTATTACTGTATTTTGGCTCTAAAAATAATCTGCTAGTATAAAGTGACAAAACTGAAAAATTAAGAACTAGCATATTTTGCTTAATTCATTAAATTATTTAGTGATTTATTATGATTTTTAAAATAGTTTATTTTTAAACTTTACCCCTTTACAATAAATATCATTGTATAATGAATGGCATTAAACATGCTAATATTTTTAATGCGAAAATGTTATTGTGATCATTTAAATAGGACCTGAGATAACCGAGGAGAGTGTCTTCTTTCCTTAATTTCGTAGCTCGGCAAAACAAAAACCGCAGCGAGTGTGAACTGCCAATAAACCAAATTACGCTCTCGTTGGTGCGGTTTGAGGGGTTGTACTTGTAAGTGTGGCGTTGTAAATGCGGTTTCTTCGGATCCACGAGGGGTATATCGTTGGCTGGGCCGTTGCTTTTGGGAAATTGTACCTTTAGACATTTGATTTTTAAATTTTCTCAGATTCTGTGCTATATCGCCTCACTCGGCAGAATTCCATTATATGTCTCATTATTAAATAGATGCGCTTGTTCCTATTTCATTACCTAAAGATCAATGACATCAAAAATCACAAATACGAACAGGACTATTATTTTATTGAATCAGGCGTTACTTTGCGGAAATCCATTGTAACAGATGTAAAATAAGCCTTTATTTTGCTAATTCCGCGTAAGCAAGTAAGGAATTCCGCGTAAGCAAGTAAGGAATTAGCAAAATAAAGGCTTATTTTACATCTGAACAGGTATTATACAACACGAATGTGGATAGGTTAAACCCGGGAAGACCTAGGTTGACAATCCACGACCAAATCGCTCAGATATTATCCGAGGGTGGTAGGTAATGCGAGTCTACGAAACTAGCGCGTTTGTCTAAAAATAAATTGTCATCACACTTAGAGACTCGATACTCTACCACCAGGGGCTTTGCGTGATGATTGTTTGTAATTAAAAAAAATACTTTACTTTTACTTTACTACTTTTTGCAATTAAATGCTTTTGAGTCAAGGTGTATCTGGATGAAGTAAAAAGTTTTTGTATGGATTGCTCCTAAAATTCAATCTTTGTAAATGAAGGACAGGAAGATGCGACTGCCCGCTCCACCTGTCTCAATCTCAAAGTGTATGCACGTCACGGACAAAAGCACTGTCCGAAATAACGATCAGTGCTCATTTGTGTTTCTCGGAAAGGTGGTAGTTGCAGCACCCCTTTACGAATTTTAGAACAATGCATCACGCTTAACCTTTAGACTGAAATGTAAAACAACTATCACACAGGGAAAGTTTTGACGTTTCCGGAACATACTATTATAACTTAATATTTCTCTTATATTTTATAGAACTAGCTTCTGACCTTGGCTTCGCTCGCATTTAAGTAATTAAAAAAGCATTATATGCTAATTGTTCATACCTCCAAGGATTTGATAATTCGTTTTTGCGTGAAGGTGTAACAAACAAACTTACATTCGCATTTATAAGTAGTGATATACATATTGTACGTAGGTCACTCTATAAGTTTAGCGTAACTTGAAAAAACAACATGTTATGAGCGAAATATTATGTTTATTGCTTTTCAAAAGAATCTCCTTTACATTTTGAACATTTTTTCATGCCATCGAACAAATAATTAAAACAGACCACCACAGATCTGAAGGCATGTTTTCTACGTGCTGATTGAAGAACTTTGATGTGTGATAGAAAACAATTGACAAATAATTTCTCGCCAATTATTTGTTTTTATCACTAAGAAGGTTGCAACGTTTTAAAAATATAACATTCGCAATTCGCGATTAGCTGGAGCCTGGAAGTGCAAAACTTTTAGTGTGCCCCATGTAACAAAAGCTCTATAATGTTTGGTTGACTTATTAAAAATAACGGTCAAGCTTCGGTCATGTGTACATACTAGTGTTAGCCTAAAGGACATAATCCACTATGTGTTCATTCTGAACAACCTTTGGCCCAACTTTCATGCTTGGATGGTCAACTTCTTTTGAACTATGTACTTTCAACTCTGCTTGTAATATAACTGTTTTGTGGTCATCGTACGCCGTCGAAACAATTTTTTTATTTTATGAACTGACCTAGCTTAATGGAATTTACTTTACGACGTATATACATTATACTCATACTTACCGAAATATATCCAAAACTTTAGCTGTTTTATTAATAAACACGGCGTAAATTACGCTAAGGTTTAGCCTGGTATTATAGTCTTTATTACACTGTGATACAGACTATAATCTCAACTTAATGTTACACCTACGTTAGTCCACGTTTATCAATGAGACGGTAGGCGTCTTATATTAATAAGTATGGAGTAAACTACTCATACTTACCGAAATATATCCAAAACTTTAGCTGTTTTATTAATAAACACGGCGTAAATTACGCTAAGGTTTAGCCTTGTATTATAGTATTTTATATTTAACTTTTAATTTTATTTAATTATATAATTTTACTCCTACGTTGGTCCACGTTCATCAAAAAGACGGTAGGAGTGTGATTATTAGATTTTTATCTTTACGTTTTTTATTTGAATGAAATATATTTATACAGACTGCAATAAACGCCTTTGTTTTTCCTTTATATTTGAAGTGCATGCTTCTAATGTTACCCAAGTTTTGTCAAATAAAACAAAATGACATAACGAAATGATAGATCGCTATGACTCGTCCCGTTTCACATTTAGTTCACTTCTAAAAATATAAGCTTTTATAAAATAAACTCTTCATTTTATTGAAGCCTGTGCCCGACACTAATCTTCTGAGCACAGATTTAGTTGTCATGACAATGCACTATTACTTAAAAGCGGTACTAAATCTAAAATAACCGATTTCGTAAAACTGTGATTTATTCGTTTATACTTGCCTATAATCACGATCATTCATCGATCTTAGATTACGACGTGGTCTATGTAAATAGACAAAATATGGATATGTTAATACAATCATATATTTTCCTATGTTATTTTGGGTCCTGAGCAGAATATACCTACTATCTGCCAGGCCGCTTATAAGAAGCGAGTACTTTAAACATTGGTCACCACTACCAAGACAACTGGTGGTGGAGCGCTGTGCAGCAATTTACCCGGATAGGATAGGGTCATATTTACACCCTTTTTTTTTAACGAGTGGAAATCCTCATGGATACCCGTCACTTTCGGAAGAAGTGACGGGTTATGCTGGACTTCTACCGGCTAAAACCACTCGGTGACCGCCCTCTGTGCATATCGGGTGACTGCGGGATCTCCGCAGAACGCACCGCTGTCACCCTTACACCTGCCCGTAGGCTCATCCGCTCAGAAGCCTCCCCCTTCTGATGCCATCACTTTGACGACAGCAGCATGGGGTCACACCATGCTATGCTGCCTCACGTCCCGGGCTGCTTTTTAAGCCAACTGACACCCCGATCAGTTGACTCACAGCCCCAACCCTCTTTTAGTCGCCTCTTACGACAGGCAGATGATACCGTAGCCCTATTCGTCGCCCGGTACTACAGGGCCCTCATGTTTACACCCTAACCATCTTTACTGTTTATTAGTGCTAATAAAACGTGACAATAAAGCTCGTCTACGGTAACCTGTAGGGTAAGGTAACCGGTATAATTGCACAATAGGCTTAACCTTCTGACCATAGGACAGCAACGCACCTGTAACATCTATGGTATCTGCAGGCCACGTTTTTCTCTTACCATCACAACCGTACCGTGTGCCTGCTTGTTGATCTCTCGCATAAAAAAATCTATCTAAATTTATAAAAGCTACGCAGCATTTATATTTTGAAATCATATGACATATTGTTTCTTCAACCGAATGACCAGAAAAAGAGTAGGTTCTAAATTCTATTATGTGTTTCTTTTCCCTCAGAAACTTCCCCTGGTTAAATCAATTTTGGAACAGGTGCCGGTTGGCCTCATTTAAATTTGACTGAGATCCGACACACGGTTTAAGTTATACCTTATACTGTATCTTTGTTTACTTGGTTATTAAATTGTAGTCTATAATTAGCAATTTTACAGACTTAGATACATAGACTTTAGAATTTTTACTAACTTATAAAAGAAAAAATAAGCGTGAGTGGATTGCGAGGCATGAGTGACATGAAAGAAAATTATTCATTTGCGAAATTTGTGCGTAAATGAAATGTTGCAAAAATATTGATGTAAATCAACATATTTTGGTTTGCAAATATTTTAATATTTATAAAAAATATTTTAAAATTGTTTTTGTAGTTTTGGCGAAATCAAGAGAAAAAATGATGCAGTTATAGTGGTCCAGTTGTTAGATTTAACTGCATGGGGACCCGGGTTCGATTCCCGAGTCGGGCAACAAAAAGAAAATTGGGTTTTTCCAATTTTCTAACAAAAAACGTTACTCAGTACTTAATTATTTGCTTACAATTTATAATTAAATAATGATAACTTCATAAGACAAACTATTGTGAGTTATTAAATTATAAATTAAATTGTAAATTATAAATTTATGAAAACCTCCATCAAAAAAATCTAATTTATTAAGTATATGAACATCGTTAATCATTTATAATGTTTAAAGTAGATACTCACGTGAAGTATTCCTGAAGAAATAAACAACCTATGCTTTTTAAAACAAAAACAACAACAGGTAAACCACCTATGCTGTGGTGTCTATCGGGAGAAATACAAAAAAAAAACTATTTCGGCAAAGGCCGAAGCATCTTAAAAAGAGTTTTATTTTTATTTCAAAATAAAATTAACAAAAGGAAAATATAATTCACAATAGTTTGCCTTATGAAGTTATCATTATTAAATTATAAATTGTAAGCAAATAATTAAGTACTGAGTAACGTTTTTTGTTAGAAAATTGGAAAAACCCAATTTTCTTTTTGTTGCTCGACTCGGGAATCGAACCCGGGTCCCCATGCAGTTAAGTCTAACAACTGGACCACTACATCCTTAGAGGCGAGTACTAGATCACATTTAAGTTATTTTAAATTTGATTTTATTATGAAATAACAAGAATTCTTTTTGAAAATTATGTAAAAGCGAATCCAGCTAGATATTTTTAGTAAACAAACATATCTAGTTTCTCCTTTCGAAAACGATAAAAATATAGTAAGTAGAATAAATATCAGACACACAGGTTTATATTCTAATGTTTTAAATTAAGTTAATTAAACGCTATATTTTCAAAATATACAATAAAAAGATCCGCGTGAAACGCATAACCCTTGCGCTGCAAGCAGGTAATAATTCGCAATCTGTATTATTATAATTTGTTATACCAGTCCATGCCGTAATTGTGTATTACTTGTGTATATTATATAGCATATGAGCACGCTGGTCGGGCTTGAACCGTATAATTCTAACTCATAAATTTCAGACAAATAATATATACGCCATCCACCGCGGCCGCCTCTGATTGATGTCAAGTAACGTCAATGTAATCGAGTTATGCCATTCACACGGGACGGGAACAATGACGACTATCAACATTATACTATTATGTATTTATAAATATTTATTTGTTTGTTGTTTCATATGTTTTTGTTTCTTAACAATATGGAAGAAAACTTCAGCAGCCGTAGATCTTGTACAATTACAACTAACATGAAATGTTATGTATGAACTTAATTAAACATTTAATACATGATACCTCCCTGTAACAACAATAGAAAGAAAGAAAGAAAAAATATTTATTTGCGGAATATGTGTGTTACAAAGATGTTACAAAATTATTTATTTTTGGTGTGCAAATATTTTAACAGGTTTTAATCAAATTACCAATTTTAATTATTTAGTTACTATCTACACACTGTATTTTGTATTTATTACATGATTATTTATTAATACATACAATTTTTAGAATGTAAATTAATTTATCCCTATCTACCGTAAACTACCACTATATAATATAATACATAGTAACGTTATAACTTAAGTGAAGGTTTAGGTATAATTATTGTAATAGTACATGTTCTTTGACTTATTATCGCATTTTGTTTTTTAAATTTTATAAAATTAGCTAACAGGTGTCGTTTTTTAATCACTTTATTTTATCACACAGCCATGAAGATGCGATATAAATTTTTTATAAAATGAAATTTGAAAACAAATAGAAGTAGAGTATCAACAATGGAAAGTGTACATTTATCTTATAAAAAATTAATAAAATCTAAAAAGGAAGGAATTGTCGCTTCTCGCGCTATAGTGTTATAAAAATCCCGTCGGTTTGAATCGAGAATAAAAACGGCATGCAAAAACCCACAGTGCGTGTATTTCGATGCCAAAACAACTGCGATTCGAAGTTAAACGAATGCACTCCCTCATTAGGAATTATAAAAATATAATAAACAAGTAGTTCCAGCGTTTTCTTGCACCGCAAACCCCCGATGCGCGCTCAAATTATTATGTTTAAGCTTTTGGCGTGGTCTTGCTGTGAGCGGGCTGAAAGTTTATGACTGTTTGAGGAGTTAGTTCAAATCATTATGAATAAATACGCTGGGATCGTTTCACTTATAGGATTTTAATTTTTAAGATTATCAAAATATCTATTCTTTTCAGATTGATTACTTATTAATATAAGAATACACATGCACTGTTTCACTCAGTAACAAGTGTAAAGTGTATTCTCTCATACAAATATTTACAAATGCAGTTAAATCATGTGCCTACGAAGGAAACTGAACAATATCTTTCCGATTAAGAAGGGAAAAGGGTCACGGTGGACAGGGCAACACTGTAACAAAATTATTTGTATTTAAAATACGAAGCTACATATAAAGACTCAACTGCTTCTATCCTTCAGTATAATATTTATTTTAAGTTAGTTACGTGGATGCTACGTGGGTAACAATTGCCTAGATTCCGTAAAACCTATGGACACCGTTAAAAGAGGCCTACATTAAAACAATATATCGTGCGTAAATGGAATTAATAACGTTAAGAATACGGAAGAGCGCTTGAAGTAAAGAATTAAGTTTAGGAGCACGGGCCAGAATTAACCCTAAGATGATAGTAATATTGGAAACGGAATTAAAGTGTGCTATGAAATTGATTTTTAAGTTCTACAGACGTTTATATGATATATAGTTTACGTATTAGTGCACGGTTTTACCACATACCACACTAAACGTGTAAGTTGCACTAGTGTAACAAGTTAGTTTGCTTGTTCGCCTTTCTATATAAGCATATGATTTGATTACTTTGTGGTAAGATCAATTTGTGTAATTTGTCTGGGGATATAGATTCTTATTTATTATTATTATACAAAATATTGAAAACTAGTAAAATTTACTGAAGCTTAAGTTCTATAACTTCTCGCTGTGAGAGAGAGCAAACCTCGTGCGAGTGGGACATAATATTTTCCATCGCCGGTGCTACCGTGTGCTAAGATTGTTTCGTTTTTTGTGTATTAAGCTCTTTTACCGATTCAGCCGTGGACTCGTTTGCATTGAAAGTGATTTCAGTGGTTTTCTTTTTTTAAATGTGAGACATTTGTACAAAGAATATATGATAGCATCAAAAGATTGGCATTTTGTTTTTTATTTGATTATGCCGCAGTGGCGTTCCTTACATACCGATTTCATGTTCACTCCTGCCTCTCTAAGGCTTAGTACGATTTTATCAAACGGATGGACCATAGGGAAAAAGTCTTATCAGTACGTTGGTCCAGTCTTCCGATGTTGTGAATTGAATAACTTTTAATTTTATAATATACTATCCAGTGCTTGCTGTTTTTAAGTTCTTTATTACAATGGAAAGTGAAAGTGAAGTCAATTCAAATAAGACGAGATGAAAATTGAAATATCGTAAAAATGACTGAAATCGGTCTGGTAGCATTTCCAATTATAATTAGAGTTATATATAAATTATGATAAGAGTTCTGACTTTTGACTTCTGCTTTTCTCTATTCTCGATCATTATTATTATCATCTGAGCCCTTACCATGAGTTGGTATAGATTACGTTCGGTAAGTTACGTGTCGAAATCTATTACACTTTTGGTCTAACAATGTGTTTCTCTTAGTTACCAATAGAGGCGCTATTCAAAGTTTTCATACAAATGATTTACAAAGACGGTAGCGAATATAGTAAACTTGACAAGCCGTAAAGTCATGGTAAATGCCCTGTTATATGTTGAATGAGCAGACGGAGCGTCTTTCACGATATCATAATATGTGTTATTAAATATAATTTTATACAAAAGTTTCGTAACCGCTTTGACACTTAAGGGTTGGGGCTCGAAGTTGATAAGCAAACAGCTACAAGATTTTTTCAAAACTAAGGCTGTAAGGTATACTTAAAACGTGGTAAATACATATTATGTGGTAAATTTTTTTGAAGGCTCAGCGGAATCCGTACTTTACCCTTTCCTGTGTTATTTGTATCAATGCTTATTATTACCGAGTTCCGGTGCATATCATGTCTTTTCATCAAAAATCTGTCTACTTGTTTGCGTTTTACATATTGCAAAAAAACTTTCTTTGGGAAATCAGTTATTGACTCACTCTAGGGTTGTCAAATGGAAGGTTAAATAATACAAATGACGCGACTTTAATTATAAAGATAGAGCAACTGATATTAAAAAAGTAGGAGGCTTTTTGACTGTGTTTTTTGTATGTTTGTTACGAGATTAATCCATCAATTTAGAATCACTTTTAATCCCGCATTGATCCACTTTTTTTTTGGAAGCTACGCCCTGTTTTTGATATCCTTTCACATAAATTTGATCAAAATATGATTTTTTGATCTTGTGTTTTATTTCTGCACATTTTGTCTTTTTTTTGTTGTTTATCTGCTAAAGTTATTTTAACTGTTAATATCTTATTTAACGGTAAAATGATGAGTGGACCCCATTACACGAATACCTAATGGCTTGAATATTTAAAAAAAATGCACACTTGATAGAGCCTATAAATATGGTTAGCAAAAAAGCGATGCCCTTTTTAGTTTATCAAATGACTACCGTCCTGGCGTACTTTGTACCTTCCGAAAACAATAGCTACTAACAGTTTTTATGTATGTTTTTTTCTACTTTCCCTGCCATTCTCCCATTTCTCTCTATATAAGCACCTTCTCCTGACAATAGCTAACACAACAAAAAATAATTAGCAAAGTTGGTTTAGACGTGACGCGATGACCACTCGAAATAAGGATTCGTTTTTAAATAAGTATGCCTATAAAAGCAAATATATACTTCGTACAACTTAAATTTTCGTAACACCGCAACCACTGTACTAATGAAATATTAGTAATATGAAAATTATTAAGTATTACCTCGTATCATCCTATGGGTCAGATATTATTTTTAAGATTTCAGCCAAATCCCACGAAAACTGCCTTAGTGCCTTAGAAAACTGATTTCAAAAATCTTTTTTTTATTTAAAAGAGTGTACTTTCGAGGTAGTTCTGTTGTCACCAAGTCTGGATTTTAAGGCATGGAATTCCAGGGAAATCGAGGAAAAGACTTGATATTTGTGTACGTAGATGATTTCATGATTGTAATCGTACTCGTTTTTTTTGCAGTTTTACTGCGATTAAAACACTATTTTTCATTGTTTAAAAGAGCTTCTTAAGAAATTGGCCTCTTGTTTTTCAAAAACCTAGATTGCATTATTTTTTAAAACATTGTATTTTTTATCGCTAGGCTTCTATCCGAGGATGGTGTCAACAGTATCCGAAATTGGCGTATTTGTATAAAAAGGGTAATTAATGTGGAGGAAACCAAATATCTTTGTAACGATCGTGACAATGGCACTCGATACTCTCTGCCTACCCCGTAAGGGACTTTGCGTGAAAACATGAATGTAGGTATGTTTGTAAAAATAAAAGTTTGAATCCATGGAAAGAATTCATATTATGCATTATTAAAACAATAAATTTAGCTTACTTGTATAGGTTCCACTAAGTGCCGGCTATAGGAGGTATAGTATACATATATAGTATAGTCTAATAAATTGTTCTTTTGACCACCACCTGGCAACCCTAACCTAACCTAACGATGACAGGCTACCGTGGTCATTGTCGGTCAATTAGTAACGGTAGGGCTGTTCAGGTAACTACCGATTAACCATTATTTGTGCAGTTTATTTTACAATTACTCC
This sequence comes from Calephelis nemesis, assembly GCA_002245505.1. Lineage (NCBI taxonomy): Eukaryota > Metazoa > Arthropoda > Insecta > Lepidoptera > Riodinidae > Calephelis > Calephelis nemesis. The sequence continues at coordinate 63,411 of NJDD01001321.1, forward strand.
GATTATTTGAACACACTAATGAGAAACTTCATTTCTACGTTGACAAAGTTGCAAAAAGTGGAGTGATTCAAGGCCAATCAAATGGAGAGCCATATTGACGTCACAGTCGCGTGTTGATTTTGGGATCCTACTAGCAATGAATGTAACTTAAAAGATACTACCCGAATCGGCGCACTTCGTAATGCTTGACATTAACAGCTCCTTACAGTTTGTGGATTAAAGCATAGTTGTTCCCATATTCAATTTAATTTTCCAGTTTTTTATGAGACTCTTTTTTGACAGTAACTGTGTTAGTTTTAATTAGTATAGTAGGTCTATTCGTTAACGCGTAATGCGATGATCACGGAGATGGGTATTTTTATAATGGTTTAAACTAGCCGGCCCGGCCAATTTATCGTTTGACATTAATAGCCACCAACAGTTTGTATGGAAAAAAAGACTTTATTTTTCAGATTTCCCTGCAATTTTCCGGGTTTTTTCTTCTTAAGAACCTTCTGACAATAACTAACATAGCAAAAAAAATAACAAAATTGGTCCATCCGCTCGATGACCGCGCAAAACGGGCATTAATTTTCATGTATTTATACAGATAGGTAATGATTTTATGCGTCTCTTATACCTAACAAGTAGTTCGCAATAAAGGTGCTGGAGAAGTAAACAGGAAAATATTACAGGATTAGCTTCCCGATATATCTGTAGGAATTTTCTGTGTGTTTTTTTGCAGTTAATGCCTTCATAATACATGACACCAACAGTAATTATATAAATATAGATAAATACTTTAAATTTAGTTTTAATAAAGTTTATTTCAATAAACGCCATGTTTAAGTAACTACCAAGTCACATGACATGAGTAGTGACGTCACTACAGCTGATTGCGATCTTACGTGTGTGCTCGCGTAATTAGCTTTATATTGCGTATCTTAAAAATAAAATAAAATCCTACAACACGTGCCGTGTAGGTATTCTAAAGTTCCCACAAATACGCCATAAATAAGAGGAAATTAATTTAGGATATTTCTGTTTTTCAGGATTGTTGTTGCTTGCGCTCTTTGTTATATTCTATTGCTAGCGACCCACCCCGGCTTTACTTCACTTTATCTATTAAAAAAAACACATTGAAATCCGTTGCTTAGTTTTAAAGATTTAAACATACAAAGGGACGTAGGGACAGAGGAAGCGAATTTGTTTTATACTATGTAGTGATTAATAGATCCCATTATCAAATGACCGTTTTAGAACATATTCCTAGCTACTGTACGACAGTAATCATAAACCTCCTTCGAATTGGTAAAATAACGTAAATGGCGGAACGGAATACGCCCGCACTCAGAGACGTCATAATCTATCATTAAGTCACAATTTTGTAGAAAAAATGTCGACTTAATGTGTGAATACACGACAGCTGTTGACGTATCTGTGTCGGCATAAGTGTAGTATTATTTTCCTTGATTTTGATAACGAGCTGACGATTATATTCGTCGTCTATATTTGTTATGTATATTAGTCAATTTTTTCTATCAATTGTAACTGATTTTGAAAATATATTTCGATGATTTGAAAGAGCGTACTTTCGCAGCGGTCGCCATTGCTATCAAGTTTTGATCTGATAATGGAATCAATGGAAAAACGAGTTAAATACTCATTTTTATACACTATATGGCATGTTATATTAAGTTGGGCGGTTTTTTGTAGTTTCAATTATTGTGTAAATATTTTCATTTGATAGTCCGTTTTGAAAGATGACAATGCTAATCTTTTTAGTATTCTAAAGAACATGATATAGTATATTATACTTCAGATATTTAACCTTAACTTCAGATACAATTCTATCGTGAAAAATAAAAACATTCTATGAATTAGAAATTGTAGTACGATTTAGTACCTGGGTCAGATACTTTTTATGGTAGGTTATATACCAAATAAAAAAAATTCGATAAACCCAAAACTAACCCGGATGACTACCCGGTGTCCCTGTATTTTTAAGTCGATAGAGCGTTTATACTTTCGCAACCGATTTATCTCATCGACACAAGAATTCTTTTTGTTCTTTGATAACTGAAATGATGTGGAGGTATGCCCTTGATATAATTCGTAGATTACGAAAGGTTTAAGGTTCGTATCAAAATAATCTCCAACTATAGGCTGCATCAAACAGCTCACAAATGTGAGAAGACAATGCCATTCCTTGGCTTAAAAAATTAATACTTGCAGTAGTAGCGAACTTGGACAATCTATAGATACTATCATTACAGCAGAGCCTAATTAAAATTTGTTAATGATTTTATATTACTGATGGTTTGACAATGATAAAAATGCGAATGTTTTGTGACGCTGATTTTTGTATTTTAAATTATAAAATTTATAAGGAGACTTTTGCCATCAAGAGATTTGCCTAGTTGTTAGCTGGTGAGCCGTCGCCTATAGAAACCATAGATGTTTTTTAGTTTTTTTATGTTATAGGAAGGCAAACAAGCAGGCGGATTTCCTGATGGTAAGAAATTCACGCCGCCTAGAGACACCAAAGATGTTAATGATGCGTTGCCAACCTGAGGTCAGGATGTTAGGCCTCGAGCAAAAGTAAGTTTACCGGCTACCTTACCCTCCGGACCGGAACACGTCATGACGTTATGGCGGCAGGAATAGGTAAGGCGGTGGTACCAATCCGGGCGAGTCGCTGCGAAACTCTACGACCTAGTCAAATGTCACGGTGTTAGCGACGATAAGCCTATGCTCGCCTTTTACGAGCTGCCTGGCAAGAAAGGCAGATGGTCTATTCTGCAAAGGAGCCCGGACCAACACGGGGGAATAATGTTATTGGAACGTCGCAATTTTATGGCTGGGATCTTTGGCCAAGAAAAAGGTTTTTTAAGTTTCCCTTCCCTCCAACTAGAAAGACCACAATGGCGAACATGATGCTACGGCGACAGGAATAGGTGGTACCATTCCGGGAAAATTGCTGTAGATACAGGCTTGGTAGGTAGGTACCTAATTATGACTATCTGCCTTAGTTGAATAAACATGCCCTGCAACCGGCTGACTGGCAAAATAAGCTATATGACACTTTATGGCCTAAAGCCATTCATTCAAATATACTTGTGCATAAAAATATAATAAATAATCTAGAAACCTAATTTGTTAGATTACCTCCAGCAAGCGATGGATCGTCACATCGTGTTGTGACATTTGTATGTAGTTTTGTTGTGAATCGCTACTCAAAGCTATAAATGCATCTATACCTGGGTATGGGTGGCCTAGACCAGCGTTTCCCAAATTTGTAGAAGAGCTTCCAAAATGGTTTTAGTGTTAAGAGTGATAAAAAGGATGAAATAATTTACTATCTACTTAAGTTTTTGTTCTGATATAAATTGATGTAAAGTTTCATTACAGAAAAGGTACTAGTTAAGTTGAAAGAATTTAGACTCTACGTGTTTGCTAAGGAAGAGGCTTATATTTAAATCTGAAGAAAACCAAAGCAATACTAAATAAGATACTTAATAGAGACGTAGACAGAACGGATCTATGAGTTTTAGTGGCTGACGTACTGCTGGAACACATGAATGAAATTGTATATCTTGATTGTTAATTGTTATATTAGTAAAGACGGAAGGCACAGCACAGATCTAGAAAGGAGAGTACATATGTGCAATAATGTTTGTGATCCCGTGCATAAGCTCTTGCAAAAACTCTTAAAATTGACAGTATTGTAATCTACATAAAATGGATACATGACTGATGACTGACACTCTTGACAATTGACTTAATGCGTTTACCGGTTAATTGTGTTAAAATTCGACGGCGAAATCCAGACTAAGAGTTAAAACATGTACTATAAATAAACTTAGACAAAACTTTTGTTACTAACAAATTAAAAAACCTAACACAAATTTGTTGGATCGAGAGATGCTCCGTAAGTTAAATTTAAAAAAGAGGGACGTGTGGCTGCTAACAAGCTTATTATATAAGTAGCTTCCTAAAAGTACCTATATAAATGTTATAATGCACGGATTATGTAATACCATGTGGTAGTTGTTTTAAAATTCTTCAATTAAATTCCAAACAAATCTTTTGTCAATAATTAAATCAACTTCAAATCTTCCGATTTGTGGAATTCCAACAAAGGTTCCTCTCTCAAAAATTATGTTATGAGAAAAAATAATCCCTCAAGAGGTAGTCAGGAACAACCAGGGCACTCACGACTAGCCGAACCATGTTAGTAGATAGGTACGTGTAAGCTCCACGAACAACGAACGTATCTACGTTATCTACTAAATGTTACTATTATATAAGTGTCGCTACAAATGTAGTTCAATTTTGTAACGACCAAAACTTTCGTGTAAATTTGTATTTCAATTTTAGTACTTTTCCTATATTTAGCTATAATAATATTTTAAATGCGAAAATCTGTCCGTTGTTCTTTTACGACTAAGCCGCTATACTGATTGTGATTAAATTTGATATGCATTCAAGTACAGGCTTATTTTTTTAAAACTCAACACCCTAGGGACTATAATCCCCCCTAAATTGTATGAAAATCTATTCTACCCTGACGAAGACGAAGGGCAAACAGCAATATATCGTCTGCGATATTTTCATTTTATAACAACAGTGTAAACTCTCCACAGTGTAAAACGAAATAAAACATTGTATTAAATCTGCTAACCGGCACATCAAGCAAATTGTCTACATATAAAGCATCTAATTCAGACCGCTTGAAACAAAAAGCTCACTTAATTTTAAGGTGAACCGGGCTACCGGCGTGCACTCCGCCATTACGCTGCACAATCAAAAGTAATTTCAATAAATATGGCTGTCGAACCCTCAGCTATGGTTACCCGATCCTTTATATCCCTTCTAATCAACAGTTAGACATCACGAGAAAGCGGATCGATGCAAAATTGACGTGTTTATCAATACTTTCTCACGATCTCCCGTACACATATTTTACATTTTATTGAATAAATAAACCTTGTGCTGCGCGGTTAGCTCTTAAAACTTATAACTATACATAGTGATATCGTCAAAACGCAGTAGAACTACACAGAAACAACTTGAACTTTATTATTACGTCACGTATGTAAACGAAAAGTACGCATTTTATTGTTACATCTTAATCGCGAGTGCAAAAATTTTTTTTATTTTGAAATTACTTAGATTTATTTAACATTAGCATCATCATCCCTGATGATTAAGTAAGGGTGACTTAGGTATTAAACAATGCGTTATATTAAAAGTACAAATTATTTAAATATTGATTATTAAATCTGAAGTATAATAGGTAATAAAAAGTACATACTATTAAGTATACCTATTTCGAAAGCCACTTTTCAGATTTAAGTCAAATTGGATACCAACGCACCTATAACGTCATTGGTGACTATAGACCCTGGCTATCTTTTGCTAACAGGGGAGCTGGTTCGTTATCTATTGCCGTACCTAAGAGTTCAAGAGATGCTGCTGAAAGTCACCTAATTTTAATACAAAAAAGTATGATTGTAATTGCCTTTTCCAGTAACAAAAATTTAAGGCAACACGAACAAACTAACATACAGTCGTATTGAAAATCTCCTCTTTTGTCTGTGTGAGGATATAAAATATAGCTGTGTCTCGTCGATGAAATACATTTAAATTAAATAAAAGAATACACAAGAAATCGTAACAGATCTGTAGACACATCAAAACTTAAATAACAAAAATTAAAGATTTTTAAAAAAAATGGATTACGTTATTATGACACTTTTGAACTCTTTTTTTAGTTATTGTCTGTTTGTTTCCGTCTCATATATTTTTTTTAAAAAAACATCGGTTCACTTTATATCTAATAATCTGACAGACGCTCAAATCAACATTTAATCCATCATGAAGTCATAGTTTTGCAAAGACCGAGTCGACTTAATAAGTAAAAGATAATTGACGTCTCTGAGTGCTGCTGTAAATCGTGTTTCGTTGTCATTTTGACGCCTCCCACGGGTGAAAGCTTGTGAATGTTTAAATTACGCGTCATGAGTACATATAATCGTAATTTAATATTTCACTGGGGTAGTGTAACTAACTACAAATAATTATAAACACAGCGCGGAAACTTATTAATAATCCAACAAGGGACAAAGGTTGGAAATTCCGAGGTCATATAAAGATGGAGTAAGTTCATTAGGCGTTGTTTAACATGCCCTAGAAGCCGGACAAAGCCGGATCACTTAAGGGCACGGGCGCATTTAGACGCTGCCCCGATACAATATTAACGCAAGCTCTCAAGCTTGTGGCGGGTTAAACTTTAATGCTCGTCCTCTTGTAACGTTATTTGTGAACTTTGCCTACAATTTAGCTACTTGTTTAACTGTCGTATAATTTATGTACTGATTCTTATTATTCTTTATTAAACATTATCATCTACCCGTGGTTTCATCCTTCGTTACTATAATCAAAATTTTGCCTATGTTAAAACTGGTTTTCATCATTACACAGGAACTTTGATAGGTATATCAGTAGCTACTTATACGGAAGTGGTTTAAATGAAACAGTTGCTTTAAATTGTCTGACTTATGAATTAATTATATTATTTTTTAATGATTCAATACTTTTGAAATTGTCCCTCAACTTTTGATAGTGCTAAAACAATAACACCGTATAATTTGGTAATAAATTCGCACATTTTTGTTAAACTGCGCTTTATGCAATATGATTGGTATATTTGATAAATTAAATATTAGCTGTCCTATTGTTGCTAATTTGTATTACGTAAAAAGAAAAAAAATGCGTATGCTGACGTATTTCTATTATATTTGACACATAGCAATCGATTTCGTTCGGATCGCTGATTGTTAATTTATATAGTGTTTACGAGATATTTGAATATCTATGTGTATTTGATTTTACAGATATAACCGTTTCACTATGTTTTATTTCTTTTACTAGAACACCTTAACGGCTGTAAGTAATAGATAATAATTTACAAAGGTATGTATATCTGGTATCTATTTAAGTATTATCTATGAATTAGTATTGTTGACTAACACTCGTAACACAAGCAACACATTTCTTTACTTTTGGGTTAGATTCAATTTGTGTAACTTGTCCAGTGATATTTAAAATTTAAAATGTACACTATTTTCGTATTTTGGGTTAGATTCAATTTGTGTAACTTGCCCAGTGATATTTAAAATTTAAAATGTACACTATTTTCGTTATTTAACATTTAATTACGGTGGTGGCATTATTAAGCTACACGGAAACTTATTAACAATCCAGCAGAGAACAAAGTTTGGTAATTCCAAGGTCATATAAAGATGGAGTAGGTTCATTAGGCGTTGTTTAACATGCCCTAGAAGCCGGACAAAGCCGGATCACTTAAGGGCACGGGCGCATTTAGACGCTGCCCCGATACAATATTAACGCGAGCTCTCAAGCTTGTGGCGGGTTAAACTTTAATGCTCGTCCTCTTGTGAGTGTCATGTTATGTTTTAGACTATATGACCTAGCGTATGCGCCTAACTACATCGACTTACCGCGAAGCTCGAGTTCGATTCCCGGCGGGGGCAGACATTTGTGTGATGAACATATAGATTTCTGCATTTCCGGGTCTGGGTGCTTATTAAATTTATTCTGGTATCTATTAAGTATCTCTATGTATTAGTATCGTTGACTAACACCCATAACACAAGCATATAATTTGCTTACTTTGGGGTTAGATTCAATTTGTGTGAGTATGTCCAGGGATATTTATTTATTTAGATTATTAATTAATTGTAACAAAAAGTTCGCCTATGCATTTATTGCCAAAACATTACTAACAACATTGTTTATAACACGGATTGCATACAAATAAATTTGTCGATTGTGATAATATAATATTTTGTATGATATGTTCAACTAATTATAGAAATAGTAAATATTTTATTTCACATAGACCATACATGACACTTGAACCAAGCCTATATAGTAATGCTAAAACTAAAATCTACCTCCGGATCGAAACGCGGTCACACACTGAGAAGAGTAGGCGAAAGGCTTGTCTCTTATCCATGTTTTACAATATAACGTTGTAATTAATATACATTATAGTTTATAAAAGATTCGTTTGAGCAGCAATTAATCCCAAGCATTGTAATGTGCTAAACTAGAGTAAACGAGTTTTTTATGTTGTACGTTTTTTTATGAGAGCGAAGAATCAGGCTATTCCCCTAATGGTATGGGAGGACCGTTCTCACATTATAATAAAGGCTTAAATCGCGTCTGAAAGTCTATTGGCTATCCTGCAACTCCACCTCAGAATACGATAATAGCGAGTACCGACACTGTCGCCGCAGTAATAATACACTACCACCTACATGTTAGAGTTTTTAAATTTAGTATATTAGAAAACAACAAGTTGTTTTCTAATATACTTATCTATAATATAAAAACGAATCGCTAAATATGTTGGTAAGCGCATAACTTCCGAAAGACTAGATGGATTTGGCTAATTGTTTTTTTATTGTTTTAGTTATTATCAGGTGAAGGTTCTTATGAAGAGAAAAACCGGGAGAGTTGCTGGGAAAAAGGGAAAAATAATACTTTATTATTTCCCAACCTGACAGGGTGGAACGAAGTTCGCCGGGACAGCTAGTTTATTATAAAAATATATTTCAAATAAAATAAAAATAAAAATAAGATAATATGCTTCAATCTATTATTAGTTCCATGTAGGTCGATGTAGGTTCGCATCTTCTAATAATATCTCTTGCTGTCACTTGCTTCTTCGCTATTTTATATCATTAAATCTACATAATATCATATTATATCATAATATATAATAATACAATGATGATGTAGTTCCACAAGTAGGCAAAATTAAAATATATTTCATTAACGTTTAAAGCAAATAGCATAAAACAATGAAGTATGAGAGTAGTTAACCCCGACAACCACAAAATGCGAATTTATATGGGGCGCGCCTATGACGCACGGACGTACAAACATACAGGCTATAAACTATTACTTTATTGTGGCACGCCCTTTACAATCATTACACTATGTCAAACATTGGCGCACGAATTTATGATTGTTTACTGCCGACTGTACCTTTATAATGTCTGAGGAATTTGGGGATTCGTCGATTTAATGTTGGTACTTCATTAAAAACGCTACGTTGATTAAATTAAGGCTCAGGTGAAATTAGGAGGGTAGAGGGGGGACAGCTATAGAATGACATGACAATCGTTATCACACTTTTATAATTTTTTCTACTGTCAAAATTCAAAATAGCTTTAATTACGTAGATCTACACAAAGATTCTTGTAACGCGTCTATGTGATTCTAAAAACTACCACCGATCGGAACGCGGCCACCCACTGAGAAGATCCGGCGAAAGAAACTACTACTACTACTAATTTACCAAAGTTTATTAAATTTACAATTATTTTTAAATTTTGGTATTAGGAGCAATAATTAATCCCAAGCATTTCTGGCTTCTAAACATTCTGACATCTTATAATAACCCTTAACATACAAATTAATTTTAATACATTTTTTAAATTTATTAAATGGTAAGTCTTTGATATGCTCGGGAAGTCATGTCATAGTCGAGATTCGAGCTAGAGGAAAGGCCAGAGGTAAATTTACACATGATCCTGATCATAAGATGAAGAACAGGTTTTCATGATTTTGTGCAGTTTCTTATACATTTCATCAAGATCTGTCAAGTGGCTTTTGAGTTATAATATTATACGTACAAAATTATATGCACGTATGAGGATGAGATATATGCATTATTATTAGATATAAGTTAAAAAGCTGGGACGGGTTTAACTTCTGTATTATTTAACATATAAACCTTCTTGAATTATTCTATCTTTCTTTTAGGGACAGACACCACAAAGCGGCTTTGTTTTATACCATGTAGGGATAATGAAATTGAAAAATATTTTTTTGGTATTTCACTGCGTTCAAATGATTCCCGAACTTATACTTGCCTCTGTAGTCTAGTGGTCCGGCGTCGAACTTAACTTCTTGAGGGTTCGATCACCAGGTCCGGAACCAAAAAATATAGAAAATATGTATTTTCAATTTTCTAATAAAAATAACGTTGCCTAGGACCAATCCTACATACATACATACATACATACCTACATATTCAAATATGTGGCCGGCTTGACACGTTGCGGGACTTAGTGTCTTTGACTAGTCGTGGGTGCCCTGGTTGTGCTTTTGCCTATCTTTTCGGGGATATGGGCGTGAATATAATTTAACTTAAACTGCTATATACGAAATCTTTTCATTTTGTACTTTACTATAACATCTTTAGTTCTAAACTGTCTATATAGTATCTATTGCAGTAGTGGAACAGAAAGAGATAGACTGCAGGGCCGCTACGGAAGTAGGATTGGAAGGATATTATAAGAGATATTTAGCGGAAATCGAAATCCTCGGCAGAAACGTATTAATTACCTCCCATATCTTCTATTGCACTATGAATATTCTGCAGGCATGTGACAACCCTGTTGTCATCTGGTGGAACAATCTGGTAAATAAAATTACAGGATTATGTTATTGGTGCAAAGCAGGACCAGTAGCGTTACTCTTAAATCTTGATTTCGTGTAAGATTGGAAATTAGAATCGGATAGGTACCTACCTATGTGTCATTTTATATCATATTCTTGAATACTATTATACCTACCTATGTGTCATTTTATATCATACTCTTGAATACTATTATACCTAAATATCTACTTGCGAAATATTCACATTCAGTTCAATAAAAAATAATCGTTTAATTTTTCTTTCTGATTCAGCACACATATGTCGTAAATCCGATTCCAATTTCCAATATTGCATGAAATCGACATTCAAGAGTAACCCGGGTCGTAAAGTCCTGCAACTTCAAGCCAGGGTTTTCACACCACCTTAACTATTTTTGCCAAAACAACGTCAGTTCTTATTGTTGTCGTCTTTCGGTTTAAAGGATAACAAGTAAACATACCCACTAACACGTTAGAGACTTACGATAGCGGTCCCAAGTTTGCGAATCATCATCGATTTAATGTCTTTGGATAAATCTTATTACTTCCTCACATCAGATACTTTACCTATCTAGCTTGTTTCGCTTCTTATACCAAAAAAACTAATACTTTTAATTTAAGCATAGTCAAATTGCATAAAGTGACTTCAATTGCAAAATAAAATTTATCGACATACAGAAGTAAAAAAATGATTACACTTTTCACTCCCTTAAGCCTCTTCAAAATTTCTTGCCCATTAAAATTAAAATTTAATTAATGCATACACTTATACTTCCCATTATTGACTATGCTGACTCATGTTACCTTGATGCCACTGAAGAGAAAGTGTATACACTTAGAAAGCTGTAAAATCTTTGTATTCGTTTCGTGTTTGATATAAAAAAGTTTGACCATATTTCCAGTTTCCAAACTAAGCTGCAATGGCTGTCAATACAACAGCGCAGAAAATTTGACATCCGTTGGCGTTCAAAATTTTATTTCATCCGTTGTCTTCTAATTATCAGCGAAATTCATTTCATTTTTTACATTCACACAATTCACCCTGTCGTTCAAATGTCCGTACTTAGTTGCGATTTCCCACAAGCCTATTCGCACTCATTTACAGTTCATGCTGTTAGGTTATGAAACTCGCTTCCTAGTGAGATTCTTGAATGTAAAACCCTTGTTTCTTTCAAAAAACAATTAAAGGAACTTTTTCTTAGAGTTATTTAGCTTTATTTGTGCAGGTAGTTATATTTCAGTATGTATTATGTTTAGTATGTAATTGTATTTATTATGTAGTTTTTTTGTATAGTTTTGTACAGAAACTATTCTCGTACCTGCCAAATGTAATTGAAAAATTTCATAAAAAACCGGTTGGTGGAGTGCACAAAAAATACCATTAAATACACGAAATTTGTTATTATAAGATGTGATGGGGTCGTTACATCCCTACGTACTACATCCCTTCATCGAGTTTGACTTTTCATTCGAATTATATTTGATATTAGATCAGAGCTCCGCTATGGGACTGCGCGTTCCCACATTGGTGTCACTAATAACCTAAATGCCCTCAAGCGGCGGGATGTCTAAGGCCGTTTCCAAACCGTAAAATATCAAATTCAAATTGAGAAAAGTGATTGGCAGCGTGGGGCACACGCGGTGCACTCTGTTCTCCCATTGGTTGGCAATGATCGGATATAATTTAAATATTGTCGGCCTCGAAGATCTTCACCTTACGGCAATTTATTTTCGCGGGGAACATTATTCAATTTGACGTCAAGTCGCGTAGATTAATAAATATATGTTGGGGTACGCATTTTCGTTTACTGATTTGTCTACACTATGTATTCTATATATGTTAGAGGTCAGCGAACAAGCAAATGCCTTTCCTGAGGGGTTACCCTCTTAAGATAACAGTGGCCTATAGATACCTTAGATGTTACAAGTGCGTTGCTGTCCTATAGCCAGAACGTTAGACCTGTCGTGCACGTCTTACGGTTACCCTACCCTCAAGGTACGGCGGCAGCAATAGGAAGAGAGGTAGAACCGTATCTCTACCACCAGAGGTAGTACTCTACCACCAGTGGTCTTGTAAGTGATGACCTACATTTTAACTAGTGCTCGCCTCTTATGAACTGCCTGGTAGAGAGGCAGATGGTCTATTTTACTCAGCAGACCCGTAATAACACGGTAAAATATATGTATGTATAGAGTTTTTGCTGTCACCTGTGGCTATGTTGACGCAGTAGGATATCGTCCAGCAACCCTGTGACAGAAGTTAAAATAGCATTAGTCTGTGTTGTAAAAGTACACAAAAAAACACTTTGAGATGTGTTGTGCGATAAGATTAAGTGATAATATGGACGGTTTACTAATCAATGTAAGCTACTCTGACCTAAGAAAGTAGAGTACGATATCCGTAGGTACCACAATCTCCATCCTTACTCAAAAATCCGTGCATAGAGTAAACACAATCATGGCGAAATTCGTTTTTCGGTTGCGATATTGAAGCAAGGTAATTCCATGTTAGTATTTCGGTAATATACAAAAAAGTGTCTTCACGCCCATGTTCCCGAAATGGTAGGTAGGCGTACAAGGCCCCACGATTAGCCAAAGGTACCTGTAGTCCCACTATATGGCGATTTACAAACTTATCGCCTACTAAGGCAATAAGACTACTAGGCGCTGATCCGATCCCAGGCAACGTTGTTTCGAATCGAATACGAGACCTCGTGTTGTCAAAGCCAATACAGTACTCTGCTCAACAAAGTAGTTGCCGTGTTTAAACAGGCGATTAAGCGATAATTATATACTGTTAACTGTAGATGAAAAGAAGGGTTATTTTAATCCCAACTAGCTGTTTCGGCGAACTTCTTTTCACCCTTTCAGTTTATATGAGAAAAAATAAAGACTTTCCTAGTTTTCTGGCAGTCAAACGGGATAAAAAGTATTCCATGTCCGTTTTCTAGGCCTATCCAACCTTCCCATCAATTTTCAGCCTAATCGGTTCAACCGTTCTTGATTAATAAATAGTTTAACTAACACGACTTTTTTATATACGTAGCTTTCACATGCACCTTTACCTGCACAAATGGCACAAACGCTATTGTAATGGAATAGAATAGAATTCTCATTGCATGGGATTGACATAAGTATACGATATGTGATTTGATCTGAAGAATAGAGTTTTTAATTGGTAGCCAAATGTTAATGTAGTCTAAACGATTTTACGAAACGTCAGAATACTTCATTCATTTTATCGTTAACCGTAGCCAAGTGGCTGGTTTGACAAACGAATTCTACTAGAAGCGAACGACAATAGGCGGACGCCAAACACTTGAAGTTATCGCTACAAAATGGCGAATATTTTGATCAGCTGACAGCTGTGTGGAAGTTAAAGTGTATTTATGTGATTGTTATTGTATGTTTTGGTGATTTTTTAAAGCCACCACCAAGATAATTTAATATATTAGCGAGTTCATTCCACATCCTCACACTTTTAATTCGTTCTTGAGGACCTTGCTGGGGTCTCAATAGGTCTCCTTGCCTCTAACATAAACATAAACTACGATAAGGGCTTGGTGACTGGGTGATGTCATTGTTTATTGTTTGGTAGTTTCTTATAAGAATGAAAGGGCTTTTTAAATAAATGTAGAAAAGTATTGGTACCTTTTTCCATATAATGTAAAAGAATTGGAAATTGCTATGGGTTTTTGGTTGCTCTATACTCTTCTAATACTTTAGGTAATATTATAATTACTACTTATAATTTTATAGCGTTTTTTTTAAAGTATCTTCACGCCCATATTCCCGGACAGGTTGGCAGAGGCACAACCAGGGCACCCACGACTAGGCGAAGACACTAAGTCCCACAATGTTACAGGTGGCAAGCCAATCGCCAACCGGGCACATTTCCACTATTAAGTATATATCTATATAAGTATATCTTAGTTTTTTTTAATTGGAAAAATCCAATTTTATTTTTGTTGCCCGACCCGGGACTCGAACCCGGGACCTCTAGCAGTCAAGTCCAACAACTGAACCGTTAGACACAAAAAAGAATAAAATAGAAAAAGATACAATAAAAATAGAAGACAAACTGTCTCAACTTCTCCCAAATCACCATAAAACTCGCGCGCTACACTTTAAAATGACGTTTGAGAACGGAATGAAGGGAATGAAATTCGAAAACATAAACAACTTTGGTAGCGATTGAATAGAATAAGCGTTCGCTATCTCGTAGTACATTTGGCTACCAACTGATGAACGATATTGCTAAGGCGTTAATATTTGTTAGAATAGAATAGATAGGAAGCGTTTGCCATTTGTCTAGAGACACTGGGTTGACTAGATTTAGGTGCAAATTTGTACCTCGAGCTTTCAGCGAATGAGAGTTTCAGTGAAGTGTTGCACTAGTTTTCTATAAATGAATTTCTGAAATTGTAAATAGATTTTAATTAAGCGGTTTTAGAATGTGACGTCTCCATCGCCCGATAGTGTTTACAGTATGATTTTAACAGTGCAGTCAGTCATGTCTAAGAGGTAGAGCGCTGTGCAGCAACCAGCTTAGTTTGGTAATAAAACGATATTATGCATAGTGGTATCTGACCTATGGTCTTTGACACTACCAAATATGGAATGCTCTATAATAGCTCTTTGTTGCTGTACATTTGAAGTCAATTTTAATAAACAAAAGATATATCTGTTTCAAAATACTAACGTATAAATTTAAATTCACCTATGTACATATATATTTTCAACCTCGTTGGTCGAGTGGCTAGCGTACACGCCTAACTACGCTGACCAACCGCGAGGCTCGGGTTCGATTCCCGACGGGGGCAGGTATTTGTGTGATGAACATTTAGATGTCTATATTTCTGGATCTGGGTGTTTATTAAATTCATTCTTGTATCTATTTAAGTATTTCTATGTATTAGAATCCTTCACTAACACCCAAAACACAAGCATATAATTTGCATACTTTTTGTCCAGAGACATATTTTTTTTTATCTTCAAGCTAAGTCTCTTGTATGGTTGGCAGAAAGTATCGAATGCCACGATTCTTACAACCCTGCGCAGCTTCTTCCACATTCGTCACTTTTAAATTTCAACTGCAAAACTCAGGACCTGCTGAATGGAAGCAGTAATGTGTAGCGGCTAAAAAGACAAGTATGAAATACTCTTAAAAATAACAGACATAAAACGCAGTTACTAAAAAGACAATATAATAAGAAAATGAAAATTTATCTCTAGATTTAACAAAAAAAGGATAAAGGAAACAATCGCCCTGATTGAAAAAGAAATGGCAAAGACTGGTAAAGAAAATTCTCCAGTTACAATTATGGTGGCATAAAGGTGTCAGATTAGAAATTTGTGCAAGCAAACGATTAGCCATCATTTGGATGAGATGAAATGATTAAGGAAGTAAATCGAGGGGCGGTCTACGACGTTTCCGAGCGGATATGATGTGGTGCGACGGACGGCGCATGCGCCAACCATTTTCCCTCTTATATATAATTAAGCATTTCATTTATTTAGTTCCAGTTTGTGTGTATAAAGGCTTTATACAGGGTGGCACATTTTTTTGGGTCTGTATGGGAAAGTCTCAAACTCTTAACGCCCGATCTCAGAAACGTCTCTCATGTTATACTCAGTCACTAAGTCGACATCTTCGATACATAATTGTGAGTTAATGATACATTAAATGTTAATTGACGTCTCTGAGTGCCGACGGTCTATTCTGGGAAAGGTTTCTCTTCACAAGTAAAACTACATTCATAAATGTAATAAACAATTATATCTGGAAAAAAAAAACTGATCTGACTCCAAAATAAGTAAATATTAAGCTTTAGAACGAGTATCAGTCAACGGCCGCACTTGCAATTAACAAAAGATAATTGACGTCTTCTTTACGTTAAAAATAATGATGTACTGGGTCATTGATAATCCATGTCCGCGGATACGGATTAGAAATTTAATGTTTGATGTCAAGATCTGCGTATACGGGTACAGATCTCAGGCTTGTTACTAATCAGTGATCGGTATCAGTCAGACTATTTGCGTGATAGATAAAAGTCTTCCTTTTTCATAGATTATTATGACACTGGGCATTGGAGAACTTATATGAGTCTGATGTTTGTGATTCATAAAAGACCATCCATCATTCAAGTTTATTCTTACCGTGCATAGACAAGGGATCTATTCGATATCATGTGTAAACTACACATAAATACAGTACTATGTACAATTTGATTTTGATTGTCATGAAAATAATAAAAGTGGATCTTCCCGTTTGTTATTTATAATCAATAAGACATAATTTTACTGTTAACATAAACATTAACACATTTTATTAATTTAATATGTCCTCGGACCACGGATTAGTAAGGCTTTCTTTAACTCTAACAAGTGAATATTTAAGGTTTAAAACTCAAGCATCCTACAACAAAATATGTACCCTACACCTCTTCTCTTTTTTTCGCTCAGATATCTGCGGGTATGGATTCGGATGTACGACATATCACTAGTACAAATTTGTTCTTAAATACTCTAAATAAATATAAGGAACACTCACATGAAGAAATACAGACAAATATGTTCATCACAAAAAAAGCTTTAACTCATACTCAGCTTAGAAATCGCATACAGTCGTTTTAAAGTTAACTAGCACTGAAACTTGAAATTCTAGCTTTTGGACAAAGTAAGATACAATTTAACCGATGGGTAATATTAATACTTGGTTGAATACGTACCAAAACCCTGAGGTATGCCTCTTTATTCATATCTCTTATTGCAAAAGATAAGGAACCTTTAGTAGCTAATTTGCAAAACATAAGTAAATAAATTATCGTAAAAATTAGTAACTTAATAATAAAACATCACTATCCAGCAGGTTCTATCACCTAATTAAAAAGCAAGCGAGTTGCTAAAAAATAACGTTGCCAGGGATTGGATATGTGCGTGGTTAGCGATAGGCTTGCCACCTATCACATTGTGGGACTTAGTGTCTTCGGCTAGTCGTGGGTGCCCTGGTCGTGTCTCTGCCTATCCCGTCCGGTAAGATACTTTATTTTACGTGGAAAGTAGATTCTCAGCGCACGGGGATACAAATATTGTTAATTTTAACAGAGTACTTGCAAGAGCTGACAACTGATAATTGAACTCGTTTACACTGAGCTTAGTTTTAATAAAGTCTGCTTTCAATACGATCGATGGTATTAGCGCTAAAATTTTGAATATTTTAGCATAATTCAGGGTCAAAATAATGATCCTTCTGTATATGTCAGGGGCGATCAAAAAGTCGATAGTAATCCGTTTATTATCATGTATATAGTTCGAATATATTCGATCGATTTTGGTGACTTAAAAAAATAGTCAACAAATCCAAGGTGTCCACTAAAATAGATAAAATTGGAGATTTTGTTAAAGGGAAGCAAATTTGAAAAAAATATGACATATCTGTTTCTTCGTACGTATCTTTAAGAATTTGAATTCCTTATAAAGTTTAGAAAAAAAAACCGGCAAAATTGCCGGAAAAATGTACGAAATAATATTTGGATGTTTCCTATAGACTATACAGACCGCCTGTATCTACCGATTTCAAGCGGTACAAAGCTCGCCAGATTGGTCGGTACATTATATAATACAATTGGTTGTTATATTGTTAAACTACAACCCATTTAATCAGCTGTATTAGTTTTAGAATTGTGAACCGAATTTGGAATAAGCAGGAGGTCATATTTTGCGACTCCTGTATTTGACCGTCTCGTTAGTCTAGGGGCTACTAACCAACTGCGCCCCATACTAACCGCAAGGATCGGGTTCGACTCCCGATGGGGTCAGGCATTTGTGTGATGAACATTTAGATGTCTGCATTTTCGTTTATGATTGTTTATTAAATTTATTATGATATATATTTAAACATTTCTATGTACTAAAATCATTGACAACCAACCATTACACAAGCATGTATGCTTGTGTTATGGTTTTAGCTCACTTAGGAGTTATATTCAATTCGTGTAACTTGTCCGGGGATATTTATTTATTTACATTTATTTGTTTCTGTATTTTAATCGATTTCTGTTATTTGTGAACCTATTTTAAAAGCATTTCTTTCAATCGAAATATCTAATTTCAAATCTAAATCTTAATTCCAGAAAAAACTAGAACAATAAGTTTTACTATGCTCAATGATTATTGTTACATGGTATATATTAATAATTACATTAGCACGTAGTTGCTGCTTACCGAAATCGCACATCTTGGAAAATAATATCAAAGTATCAATTGTCCATAAAATGTATTTCAAGCAATTTTTTCGTCGTATGATTGTGACCCGACCCTACCACCCTCTGTTTTAAAATGTAGTTGTGTTTTAGATTATGTAACTAACCCAGCTAATTTAACTAGGCGGTAGAGTCATGCCTTGATTATTTCTGGTGCCACATCCACCACTCACCACTGTCTTGTTCCGGTTTAAAGAGCCCGTACTAAAATTTACTAGCACGAGACGCTTCACTAGTAAACTTCTAATTAGCAATGCAGCGTTAATATTTTCGGTGTCTCTAGGCAATGTGTATTTCGTATTCCAGAGAATTCGTGTGTTTTTATATGACCATAACTATAATGGGGATTTAAAAAATAGCTTTTAACACTAAAAATTACAACACCAGAGATAACCAAAAACATCATTTGGTACCTACATTATGTGTAAAGGCTCGGTCAGTTTTTTCTACAAGTTGTAAGTTAATCAAGTTTAATGATGTGTAAAGTATCGTGTGTAAATAGCATAATACCATAAAACGATAGACCAGTCCAGCGATCTGTCGCACCGGACCTCTCTAAACAATAATTGCAAGGGAGAAATAATAAAGTCGGCGTAGCGCGGACCGTATCCGCTTGCAATAAAAATGTAAAACGCCACCGATAAGCGGCAACGCTAAAGGCTCGAATGTGAGCCACTAAGGATGTGACGAGAATGTCGATATCGATACTTTTTTAAGTATAGGAATACCAGGTGACAGATATATTTACAGATACGTAACATATACGAAATGAAAATGTTTATGGTGTGATAAGTTATGCCTGAGATCTAAGGTTTTTTAAACTGGAACATAACTTACGAACATTGATTTGTGGCGAAAGAATAGAAGGCAGTGAGCAACACGAGAGAGTCTTTGTAAGAAGTTATCTAGATCTTTCCACTAACGAGTGATAGGATGATTATCATTACGGTACTAAAACTTACCTATTTTAATCTTCTTTTAAACAGAGTTTTAGAGCTTTATTTTGTTTCAAACATTTTTATTTAGATGACTTGACTTGACTGGTAAAAATTGTTAAAAATATTACGGGAAGCCTGCACCATGCGACCTATAGGTGGCAGCCGGAGAGGTTGAGGGAGTAGGGTAAAAGGACATGGTAGTTCTCAAAGCCTGGTTCAGCAGACTCACTAGACCTATTGAGAGCTTGTTTACAAGTCGTCGCCACTTTGAGAGGTTTGTGGTTTGAGATAGAAATGAGTAAACAAACTGTACATGGTAATCTATTCTATTCACGATTTAATTACTTTATACTCGTATACTATTACAAAGTTGCAGTTTACTCCTCTTAGAACGCTGGCGTAACAAAGTTGCACAACATAATATTATGTACTTAATTACATACCTGCTTAATAAATCCTAATATATCCTAAAATAATGCCTACTAAATAATGCATACCAATCTCTTCAAATAATTGTAATATACTTTTGTAAATTATATTTACAAGAAAAAACGACAAGCCCATTGAGTTTCTTTCACCGGATCTTCTCAGTGTGTGGCCGCGTTCCGCTCCGCTGATAGTTTTAAGAATTATATAGATGCATCACAAGAATCTTTGTTTTGATTGATTGATTGATTGACCTACTTAATTTGTAGGTATATGTACTCCTTCTTAACATGATTATCTTTTATCGTTGTTATTCATCCCTTATACTTTGAAGCAGTGCGAATGGGTTTTATTCTGCGAGTTATTAGTTAATAAATGTTTTTTGCAGATGTAAAAAATTGCACCCATAATCGCGTTTGCGTTTTTTGAGTTGTATGAATTTAAATAAAAATTAAGAAATCTGTATTTTTGGCTGATCACATTATAAAAATCTATAATTTTTAACCAACTGCACCTCCGCGTGTTTAAAGTCTAGTAAAGTTTAAAAAACCGCATTATCAGCTACACATTAGTCATTTAAAAAATATGCTTGTGATAATCTATCGATAATTATTAGAACCTTAAGCATCCCTAGTCGCTGTGGCTGCTTCAGTTTTTACGTCCGCATCAAACCGCTCGGTATTTTGTCACACAAAATATAAATGTAGCTGACTTCCTTCCTTCATTGGCGGAGTTTATCTGAGTGATTAATTATGCCTTGTAGTACGCCGCGTCGTGCTCGACTTTCAGCGGCTTAACAGTATTTGGTTTATTATATCCTGGCATTATTAACATTTTCAGACTATTGTGAGAAATATGTATTCATGTAATATACAAGTCTCAATGTTTTTATAAATTTGTGTTTATGCAAATGTTTGACCTTGAATATATATTTGGATAACATAATATTGTATGTTATATTTTAAACTAGCGTCCCGCCCCAGTTTCGTACGGGTATTAAATATACGTATAAACCTTTCTCTTCAATCACCTTATCTATTTAAAAAACCGCATCAAAATCCGATGCGTAGTTTTAAAGATTTAAGCATACAAAGGGACATAGGGAAATAGGGACAGAGAAAGCGTCGTTGTTTTATACTATGTATTGATGATTTAGACTAGATCTAGTAACTGGATGAAAGCCTAGGGCATATTTGGCTGATCCATAACCTACACTATTATTTTTGGAAAACAATTGTGTTGGACACATTGGTCTCTATAATTCAAACTTATGTATAACATATAAAAAACCTATGTATATTTCAAACTTATGTATATATGCTATACATTCAATAAATTTTAGAAAAAATATGATTATGCACTCGATACTCTCTGCCTACCCCATAAGAACATATATAAAAAATATCGGATTATGTGATAAACAGTATAAAACAGATAATAAAACAATTTTGATGAAAGAAATTGGAAGGCAAACAAGCAGGCGGATTTCCTGATGGTAAGAAATTCACTTCACCTATCTCTAGGCCGTCATAACGTCAGAGCTTGCCCTTGACGGGTTCTGGTTCGGAGGATAAGGTAGTCGGTAAACTTATTTTGTTCGAGGTCTAACATTCTGGCCTCCGGTTGTATCGTTGGTTAGTTGTATTGTTGTCCGGTTTATAATGTACCAAAGGTGGTAATGGTGCATTGCCACCCGCGCGTGCGCACGTGTACGCGTACGTCTCTCTCTCTCTCTCTGTGAGTGAGTGTACAATGACACGGTTCTCCTGATGGACCGTGATGGTAGACATGTTACAGGTGCGTCTCTGTACTATGGTTGGGATGTTACACTTAATGTGACCTGCTGGCCACTCTAACCAATACTGTCATTATGACGACATGAGTAGGGAAGACAGTGATTCCCTGCCAATAATCACGAGTGCTTTACCAGCATTGTCCGTGGATGTAATGTTCCATTCAACCTAAGCATGTCTTGTACGACCTAGCAGAGAGGCATATATTCCATTCTACGTAGGATACACGGACAAACACCGGAAAATGTCTTTAGCTGTTAACTGATAGCATGTATTATGTATGCCAATCAATAATATAAGTGGTCCCGTCATATTTCAACCCATCTGTAATGTCGACTGATCTGTTATTTATACGAAATGTTCCCCTCACGCTATGCTTGTACAGACAACGACTTAATTATACCCAGGTTAAAAACAAGATAAACAAGAAGTAAATAATAAATGTCCTTATTAATATAATTTTTGATTATTTTAAAATTGAAAATCCATTTTAAATTTAGTATCATTATGAATTATGATGTGATTATAAAAGTTTGGCTAGGAGGGAAAAATCGTTTCATCAAACACATTTGATGATGTTCGATTTTTAATTATCCGTCGCTCATTGCAAGAGTTTATTTACGTTAAATTTTAAAACTACATTTTAGCTTTTTAAAATTATAGTCGCCTCTATGGTCTAGTGGTCCGGCGTCGGACTTGACTCCTTGAGGTCCCGGGTTCGAACCTTGGCTCGGGCAACATCAAAAAATAGAAAATGTGTATTTTCAATTTTTTTATACAAATGACGTTGGCGTTACTTGGCGATAGGCTTGCCACCTATTACATTGTGGGACTTAGTGTCTTCGGCTAGTCTTGGGTGCCCTGGATGTGCCTTTGCCTACATCTACGGTGACATGGGCGTGAAGATACTTTTATTTAAATTATGGTTCGGTCCGTTTTTTAAAGTTAATGCTAATGAACTGCAATTTACGATTATTTGATCAAATCTTCTCTATCTTTGTCGGTACAAAACATTCATATATCAAGCGTAGGCTACCTCCTGGTTATAACGTACACGCACCAATATTTGATTGGTCAATGTTTCGATACATGGACGTATTGAACTTACCACACAATGAACTCTAAATTGAGGAACTTGGTACTGGTTTATGCCATTACCCCATATTATTGTTGCTGCTCTACTCTAAGACAAAACAACTTGGTATTGGTGTGCATTTCTGATAAATGTAAGGTCTACCTTATTGTACTAGTTTTGAATTGAAAACGAAAATCTTGATGGTGAAAACAAATGTTTTGTCTGTACATGCTTTTGATGGTAATGGTGCGTTGCCAAAATGGAAAAGGAAATTAACCCGTGGCGTGGATTGTGAGCTCCAAATGAGCTTGGGACAAACTTGTTTTATTATTTGTATATGAACAAAAACCAATTGCTGAATGTTAGTGGTGTACCGATTTCGATGCATTTTTTTTTGAAATTAGACGTGTTCGAGGTGGTTTATAGGAACACTACATATAGGATGCGTCGGGAGTTATTAAAATTTTATTTTGAGGATTATTATAACATTTAAGAAGATGTCACACTCATACAAATAATTAGGCATGTCAGTATTTGAACTCTCGCCCTAACGGTATGCAGTTATTGTCCTGCACCGCAACAACAACGCGATAGTCGAATTATTGGATTATTATCTATATACCGTATGTACTAATTGCATTAAAACTGTTAACCCTGCGAGTACGGTACAATTGTGTTATGAACTTTAGGGGGAATGTACACGGGAAAATTTAAAAATGTACGTAACTGGATTTAAGAATATCGATCCGGTTAATTTTGTTTCTGCTACCACTATGTAATTGCCGTTAAATTTATGTAAGTTTCATATGGTAGACTCAGCTTCTCTCTGTCATCATCATCCTTGCATTTATCCCGGTTTTTACGCAAGTTCAAACGTGGGACTGCTTTCGCTGTCTTCTTCGCTCGATCTTTGGCATCCTTAATAGCGATACCATTGACACACTTGTCTTGTTCTACGACTTTACCGTCATTTCTTGGGCGTCTTAACTCTAAATATTCTTACCAAAAATTAAAATTCCAACAACATCATTACAGTGGCTTTTCCGATCACAATTCGGAATGTTTTTTTTTTAAATATCACAACTAAATTAAACTAAAAAAGGGAAGAAACATTTTCATTACGTTTTACAAGGTTTTTACTTAACACTAGCAATTAGTTGCCACTGAAAATTAGAAACTAAAATGTGTTTTATTATTTATAGCTGAAGATCGTTTTGATTCTGATGAATCCTGATTTTAAAGATGTATTTCAAAAATAGAAAGTAGTATTAATATATCAGACAAAGCCACGGACGTAAACTAGATTACCAATAAAAAAGAAACATGTATGTTGACTGCTTTACAACATAAGTAGGGTCCGCACACGTTTTGGCACAGGCGGGACTCACGCACGGTCTGTCGTGTTGTAGTGTCTGTGTCCATTATCGCATACCGATTAAAATACACGATAAACGCTTCGCATCACGCATTATTTGTAGTACATGTTCTTTTTACCCATTAGTCATAACTAATCGTGGTGAAGCTATATGTTTTATTGTTTTCAGGTCGTTGTAACGAATTTTAAAGTAAAAATTATTTTACTACTGTTGTGATTTGAAACTTCAATCGAAAAAGCTTAATAAAATGAGACAAAGTATGTTTGCGAATGAGAAAGAAAACGTTATATGTGTGTTTATAAATAAGTGAACTACATTGCGGAATATGGTTCCTTAATTTATGAAATAATAAGAAAATATTATTTCACACGAATCTTATTAGCGGTTTTTACAACGTCAAATTTTTCCAGTGTTGGTCGGGGCTCCTTTAAAGAATAGACCATCTGCCTTCCTGCCAGGCAGCTTGTAAAAGGTGAGCATAGGCTTACTGTCACTCACACCGTAAAATCTGACTAAGTGGTAGAGTTTCGCAGCGACTCACCTGGATTGGTGGTGGTACCAAAACCGAAGGCCTTACCTATTCCTGCCACCATAACGTCATGAACGTCATTCCGGTTTCTAGGGTAAGGTAGCCGGTAAACATACTTTTGCTCGAGGCCTAACGTCCCGGCCTCAGGTTAGCAACACACCATTAACACCTTTGGTGTCTCTAGGCGGCGTGAATCTTTTACCATCAGGAAATCCGTCTGCTTGTTTGCCTTCCAATATCATAGAAAAAATCTACTAAATTCGGCCCCTCACTGCAGATCGAATAAAAGAAACCTAGCCTTTTTTTAAGGCTATACAACGAAATACACGGATTCTAACGAATGAAAGTGAAACATTTCTAAATAGTAAGCCACTAGATAAACCAAGGCGCGTCACGAATTCAACCTAACAAAGTGCCAGGTCAAACGGTTGTGCCAATCTAGGAGAACTGTCACTTCATTCGATTTTCGCTGACGACGATCGGTACTGATTTAAATCCTGTTTAAAATGAGATTATTATGGTATTAAGTTTCTACGGAATGCACGTTGAGTTGTTTTGTAATGGTTTGTATTCTATAGAAATATTCAATATTTACCTAATACTCTATAACCAATTAGATAAAAACATGAACGGACATTCTAAATGTTAGAGTTAAACATTACTGTTTTTATACTATCGGGTAAAAGAGCGTATAATAAATGCAATATGTAGCCGGTACTGCCACTTCCGATAGCCATATTGAATTTTTCTTCCTACTATTTCTTCCTGCAAACTGTATTGTTCCAATATTTGCCAATATGCCGTAGGTATGTAATAAACTATCAGTGGGAATTATTCTCTATACGCGAGGAGTTACGGTGCAACAGTAAATCTATTTGATTCTATAATAGTCTATTTTTAAATTAACAAGTGATGGTGAATATTTTCAAAATGGGAAAGTAATTATTTTGGGTAACTGATGTGCAATTGTTAGCCTTGATTTTTCGAACATTTTATTTTGTATAGTATTGGTAGACGGAACTTCTGCTAATAACCTTACATGGTAATGGTTTAATGTTATTCTAAATTACCTTCTATCAGCTGTCCAGCAGGTAGGCAGAATACGTAAGTAGTTCTCGAAACACCTTAAGAGTGGAAGTGTTTTCGATGCGCACCATCTAGATCCAGATTATCCATAAGCGGCCGCGCTAACTATGACATTATTTTGAATAACTCCTTAATTCATATCTACTAACAATTAACATTATTTATTTCCATTATGTGTTTTTTTACTTGAAATCAAAGACAGTATTATATATACATACTTACTCATGTGCGCTTGAAACTAGTTTACCGTTGTGTAACATAAAGAATGTCAATGCACTTTATAATAAAGTCTCAGAAAATGATGTGATGTCCTTTATTATTTTACTCTTTGGATGTAATCTACATTAGTGTCTAATAGTTCAACGTGTAAAACATAAAATTAAGGATTACGTCATGTCAAAATTTGATATCCACGCCAAAGAACAAAATCATAGGTCTTAGATAAAAGCGATAGATAGCAAAAAGTAAATTTTGTTATTGTCGTCAATTAAATCATGTCTAAAGCTATTAATAAATTTCGCAAAGGAATCTAATAAATAACTTATAATGTAATAACATATATAAAGTATGTTATTTAAATACGTAATAAAGGAAAAGTCAAGTATTTAATAGGTAATGATCTGAAAAAACGTATAATTAAAAGTTATTTCATTTGGAATGTACTCGCAGTCTTCGATAAACATCAATTTCTTCTCGAATTCATTGTGAGTAAGTAAACTACCAAGAAATTATAATATTTGTAAACAACTTTACAAGTTTCCTTCAACTAAAGACCGAGTTATTGAATCCCAAGTTTCTTTCAGTAGAAAATGATATACAAGACGCTCTTATTGCATTACCCGCAACTCGACCTACCGTAAAAGGTGGGATGTTTATTTTTAAGTTTCCCAAGGATCAACTTTTCACAGTGTGTTTTTAACTTGTAACAAATAAAACTACAGATTCGAGCTTAATCAAATGATGTTTAAAGTTTGTTACAAAAATGTTTAACTATATTGACATATTACTTTATTATGTCGTGGTACGTAAATCCACATCCATACTTACTAATACTATAAATGCAAAGGTCTGTCTGTCACTATTTCACTGCTAAACCACTGATTAGAATTAAATAAAGTTTTGTGAAGAAATAATTGAATTTGGATCTATATGTATAGATCCAAATTTAATTATTTTTATTTTAAATATCAACCTCCAAAAGGGCATGAATGCAGACGAAAGTTTGTATGAAAATCGTAACAACCACACACTAGAGACTATTAAAATATTTATACAAATTCATTATTTTTAATAACTAATTTTTAGTCGTTTATATCATTTATTACAGACTTAATAATTCATTAAAAAACAACTAAATTGTTGTTAGGATTTGCCCTGTCTACCTTAATCTGCGTACTTCTAAAGAACTCATAATGACGGTTTAAATGAAATGAAATAGTGATTCTCCACTGAGCTAGATATAATTGCCATTGTCTGATTTCACTGCATGCTGGTAGCACCGCTATGATTGTGGCCACTGTATTGGTAGGCAAGCCGCGTTCCCCTCTTCTAAGTAGGCCACGATATAGGGAGTAGATAATGCAGATTATGTGCACTATATTTAACGACATATTAGTACTAGCGGTTTACCGTGTATGGTGAAAAATAAAGCAATATATGGACTATCTGTTGTTACACTAACACGAATTGAAAAGTTTTCTTTGTGTTGATACCAAAGACTAGGTTAGGATTAGGTTTATACCTAATCCCTTCATACTAATCAGCTGGACCCGAAAGTCGGTTTATAGTTTTTATAAGTGCAAGTAAATATATAAATACGTATCTTTACGCCAAATCCATGACGGTAGGTAGAGATCACTATCCATGCAGACCTGCCTCCACATTCATTACTATTTTCATACAAAAACACTGGTTTCTTACACTCTTGTCACCTCGCTCGTATACATTACCACCGATTTGATCGTGGAATATCAACCTAAGTCTCCCCGGGTGACTAATCATTCTCACTCGCATTGTATATCTATTTTGTCTGATTTAGTAAGTATCTTCACTTCCGTATCTCTAAAGACAAAGATAGAAGCACAACCGGGGCACCCTTTCATAGCCTTTAGTACTTTCTTAGCACAAAATATGCATTTGACAAATTATAAATGAAAGAACCTTGTGTACTTTATGTCTATTTAGTTATTTCTGTTATCTAAGATAGCAATTATTTCCTAATATGGAAAAAAATAGAAGAAATATAATCAAAGAGGCAATAAGACCTATGTCTTAGCGCGTCTCAAGAGGGAAAATTAATTAAATACTATTAATAGTAAAAACTTCTAATGTTTTTTTGTTGTATTTATATACCTGAATGATTAAGTCCAGTTAAACTGTAAAAACCGACTCCAACTATTTCATTAGGTACCACGACGCAATTTGACAATTATGTTTTTATAAATTATATAAATTAATCCGAAATGGTCCCACGTTCATTTTTAGAACATCCTACTTGTGATTAAGTTATGCATAATTTTTTTGCTTATCTTGACGATATGATGAGGTCGTCATATAAGCTAAAAATATATGCACTATCAAGTATAACTCAAAATCCACTTGTAGGATTTTGATAAATTTAATATTTGACCACATATCTTTCTAAAAAAGAATAGTTTATATCGGTTAGCTTTTGGCTGAGTAATCCCGTAATAAACATTAAAAAAATAAAAAAAACATATGGTCAAATTGAGAACCTTCTCCTTCTTTCGAGTCTGTTATAAACATACTAACTATTACTAAACTACAGAAACACTAGCTGAAGAACCAGTACTTGTATGAAACTCATTTTGTTACTGAGGTGTCTATGTGTGTGTGTGTGTGTGTGCGCGCATCTAGTATTTGTACAGTATATAGTAGAGTAGTTGTATAATTAATTGTCAACGTTAAACGTGTACGTCGGTTAGAAGACGGCCGGTATCTTCGGTCTATAGACAAGGGAATTCGATTAAACCGAGAATAATTGAAGCCTTCCTCCGGTCAATTTAACCCTGACCACAAGCAAACCTTCCTCTACGGCGGGACATTAACAACTAATATTCTATGTGACCTTAATGAAAACAGTCCGCCCTCTGCCGGAATTATGTACTTATTTGTTTGGCAGATTAATCTATCACCGGTCTATCCGGTGTTGGTGTTGACTACATTACGTCCCGAGTTTGATTCCCCGCTCGGGTACTTTTTCATATTCTATTTAAAAAAATTGCTTTGCTTGTGATCAGATGTTTCCGGTAAGTAAAAGGTTTGCCACCTGTCCCATTATGGGATTTAAGTTTCTTCACCAAAACATACCTGCCCTCCTACCTCATTCAGGACCATTTTTTAGGTACCAATGCCAGACTAAGAAGTAGACTTCTGCTGATGCCAAGATTTGCAGAACCGCTTTATGTATCACTTTTTCACCATGTTTGTCCGGGCGTCGAATTATCTACCTCCTTTCGTGGCAGCTCTTAACAGCTTAAGATTTTAAACTTAAATCGTCGCGTATTATTAACATTTTTAATTATTTATAAGGGATACTCACGATCTTCTTTTATTTTATTTGTCAATATTTCGGCCTGGTTGCATAGGCCGTGGTCACGACGGGACTGTCCCGTATAATAATTAAAATAAATAAATAATTAAAAATCTTAACAGCTTATGTTGAATGTGTCATTACCACAGGTATAACTAGTGGTAGAGTTTTGTGCATCACCTTGTCTGGGAAGAGATCCATTTCCTTACCTATTCCTGGTGACTTGATGATGTGATAGGTTAGCCGGTACACTTGCGTTGGACTAATAAATCGGCTACTGAGCAGTTACAGGAATAGCTAAAAGCTTAGTGCTGGTTATAGGACGCCATCCATTAACATTAGGAATGCTTGATCGCTGTCTTGTCACAAAAAAGGAAAAGGAGTAGAAGGAGTGATACTTACTGTTATCATCGCTCATGTTCAACCTCTGTAATAATAGAAGTGTAAAGCAGTAGTTATTTCGTGGTAAGGAAGCGAACAAGAAGACTCTCCTGGTGGTAAAAGACAACCGTAGCTTACATATACTCTAGATTCTATAGGTGCATTGCTTAGAGCCGGGTTCTTAAGTCGCTTGTGTAAGCCTACCACCTACTTTACTTTCTAGAATGACACATGATAATGGCAAGTACTGATGCAGTAGCGGCAAGAATATGTAAAGCAGTGATAGAATCGGAGCGTGTCCTTGAACGGTATTCTAATGTCTAGCCAAATTTTCATGATGTTTTGTTTTTAAGGTGTCGAGCAAACGCAGTTGGCGATGGCAGATCAGGCGGTGTGGTGAAGAAACATTTAGATACTAAGGAAAAAGACTAGCAACGGGCGAAGCATATCCCAGAAACCATAGCAGTAAAGCTAGGTAGGTGTATCACGACGGTAGTAGTGTAATGTTTCAAGCTTTTTATACTTGTACTACTTGTCAAGTAGATATGCATCAGTTCGCCTAGATTCATACCACCAAGTTTCTTGTTTCTACCCACAGAGTTTGCCATCGTGGTGTTCTAAATGATAGGGTACCTGAAAAACTTATTTACATATAAGTATAATATATTGAAGTTCATAATTCACCACTATCATCTTTGGTGTCTACTACTTCGTCTAAGTGAACATTTTGTTTAAGTGAGTCAGTTATTACCATCGAAAAAATCAATCTGCTTGTTTCCTTTCTAATACTATTAAAACTAAAGTTCATATTCCTGCAGATCGTGTAACTTCAAGGCAGCAGAACGTCATATTGGGAGCAGCAGTGCAGCAGTGGCAGTGCAGTAGTGGCAGTGCAGCAGTAGCAGGACAGCAGTAGCAGGACAGCAGTAGCAGGGCAGCAGTAGCAGTGCAGGACAGCAGCAGCAGCAGTGTAGCAGTAGCAGCCGATCGACGATTCGAAGTTGGAGTGTGCAGTGCCATTCATCGGAAGAAACAGACAAAAGGAAGGAGTACATTCAGCTTAACCACGGCACCGACTTTTAACAACATTTTTTCTTGGGATAAATCTATATTCAGGTAAAATCAATAATAATAATAGTTATGACGATAGCTTCAAGTTAGTCACTGACACTAATACATATACGGCGTACTAGGGGTTGCATGCACGATTACCAGAGACGCCCGGACCTAACTCGGGGCCTTTCTTATACGCGTCCTAATAAACTATCCAAATTGTTATATAGAATATATTCAACGTTACGCAGCTTTTTCAAATTCAAATAAAAAAAGCATTATCTTCTTTTATTAAGCTTTGATAAGTGTTAACAGTTTAACTAAGTACAAAATTTTCTAGCTAGGAAGTCTTTACGTAACAAGATACCAAAAATATGCATTATAGATAATAACACGCAACGGTAACTGGCGCCTCAACATGGAACATATAAAGCGGTACTGTCGGACGACATGTAACTCTACCCTGGAAGCTATAACGTTACAATCAGTATAAAACAGCTCCCTATGAAAACTTTGTCAAACGTCAAATCAGCCATTTGCATAAGAAATGACCACTCTCTTTACAACCGGCTCATGTGAAATATTCGCATCGCGAGGGCAACGGCATTCTAAAAATAATTTTATTGATTTGAAATGAAATCACATTCCCAATACATTTCTTAGTTTTTAATTTACGTGCGCTGATTTATTATGTACTGGAAACATGAGTTATTGTTGCGAGCGATCCTCGGATATGACGTATGTTACTGATACTCGTATAGACGAGATTATGATAGGTTTGGTTATGGATTTGCGGGAAGACCTGCTGTAGGGTGAATTACTTAAGCGGGCAATGTTGTTTTATGTAAACTGGCAAAGCACTCATCGATTTGTTGAGTACCACTTCGCGATTTGTTTGTTCTTTTTTCAAATTACGCTAGTTAATAACTCCGAGATGGTCCCACATAAATCTTATCATCATTCCCAATAGTAAAATTATGATAAAATGAATACGTTACCACCTCTGAATCATGACCTACCTTTTCGAAAAATAATCACCCAATTTAGTTTATTATTGGCCTACTCTTATAACAAATGTATAAAAACATGGTGTAAAATTAGGAACCTTCTTTTTTTGTTTTTGGAGTCGGTTCAAAGAAAGAAAGATCTTGTTAGCCAGGCGAGTTAAGGTGAGTTATTCCTGGGGAGTTCTGAGTGAGAAACAATTATAGTTTTGTAACGGGGTTAAAAAAGCTATGTCGCGATTTAGGATTTGATTGAAATCGCGTGTTTTGCGTCGATAGCTGTGTCGTCGAATATTGTGTGACCGTTACATTGTCTGATTATTACAAACGTAGGTCGCCAATTGTCGCTGAAGTTGGTGTTACCAAGATGCAGCCCTGGATGTCAAGTCGTTTATCTAAATAGTCTTTTATTTCATCATGAAAAGTACAAATATTTAAAAAAAACATGGATACAGTACATACATAGTTTTTTACAAAAGTAACAAACATGTTTAAAATTGTATAATTGCCAAATTTTCTTAAGGCATTTAAATGTTCGTATGGTCGGATATTCGGCAATTTCCCAGTCAATCCCGACTCGTTGTTGGAATTAAAATTTGAAACTCTCATCGTTACCAGGAGAAGAGCTCAGGCTACTTTTAACCCTGTTCTACGAGTACTAGATTTTCCCAACAGTTCCCTTCACTGCTCTGCTCTTGATTGTAGCGTGATGAAAAGTATACTATAACCAGCTCAGGAGTATGAAAAATAATTGTACCACGTTTCGTTAAAAGTTTTTGTTTCTATAACGTTTATACAGACATACAGATAGACAGACAAAACATTTACTAACTGCTTCTCTGGCATCAGTATCGATCTCTAATAATTCTCTGATAATTGTTTTGGAAATATATTTCATGTACAGAATTGACTTCTCTACCGACAAGTATAGATTATGCAATTTTAAATGAGTCTATTTATAATGCTATAATGTTATATTGCTACATTGTTACTGAGCTAAGATAAACATGCTGTAAAGTTACCAACGCAACAACCAGAAACGCATTCTGAAACAAAGGCATCAGCTGTTAAATGTAAATACGAGTAGCTATAGGATTTTGATGACAAAACTTATAATAAATCATACTGAGAAAAACTGTAGTTAACATAACAAAACTACATGTCAGACTTATGAAATAATAGTGATAAGTTATTTGACCTTGTAAATTAGAGCTATTTTTTTATATGTTGGAAGGTAAACAAGCAGACGGATTTCCTAATTTTCCGTTGGTGGTAATGGTTCCCGACCCGGGATGCTTGCTTCGAGCAGTAAGTTTAAAGAAAAAAAACATTTATTAACAGACTAAAACGTACCACACATAATTAATAAATAAAACAACTAAAAATCTATTCCAACTCTAAACATAAGAGTGTCTTATTAGTAAACACGGAGTAACGTAATGCTTGTTTCTAAATGGTATTTTAGTCTTTATTACAATGTGATACAGACTAAAATATCAACGTAATTTTACTCCATCGTTAGTCCGTGTTTATTAATACGACGGAAGGAACTTAATGTTCTACAAGAGATAGTAAGCTATAGAGACAGAGTGTGGTAACATGAGTCCGCCAAGGAAAAGCTCAGTATTTGTTGAGGCTTACTGCCTACCTTATCCTTCGAACTGAAACACATCAACGGAAAGCACTGACGTTATGGCGGGACATTTACTTCAAACCTTATACAACTTGGTTTTATCTAGTTATTTGAAAACTGATTGATATTTTTCTAATAGCTACATATTATTCATTTATGATAATCATCCCTACCTACGAAAAGTCTCTCCACTAGAGATATATACCAGAGTTGCATTGAAACTAAAAAAAATATAAAAATTGAGGCGATCATTTTCATCATAAATCTTTGAAATAATATCGAACGTGAAAATTTCAAGTTTGCCCCTCGCCGGTCTAGGTGTCAACAACGCGGTGCTACCAACTAATCTCAGCACTTTAGTTCGACGGATTTTTTAAAAACGTGCTACTATCCCCTTTTAAAATTCAAAAGCACTTACTTGTGTAAAACTAGTAATTCCTTTGTATATACGTGCAAGTGTTAGTGCGCATTTAAATTTAAGATTTTAAGTGTTTTTACAATGAGAATTATGAAGGTTCATCAATATGTGACAGCACACCGCAAGAGATGGTATCCAATCTTAATATTTGTTCCAGGGTCGGACTCTTATTAGAATTCTGTAACTATAAGCCCTTACTACGTAAAATTATTTTGCAGCAGTTTTTTACAGGAAATACGTTTTAATAATTATTTTATTGACTAAACTTAAAAGGTATTAAAATATTTGACCGCCTCGTTGGTCTAGTGGCTAGCGTACACGCCTAACTATACTGACCAACCGCGAGGCTCGGGTTCGATTCCCGCCGGGGGCAGGCATTTGTGTGATGAACGTTTAGATGTCTGCATTTCCGGTTCTGGGTGTTTATTAAATTTATTTTGGTATCTA
Organism: Calephelis nemesis; assembly: GCA_002245505.1. Lineage (NCBI taxonomy): Eukaryota > Metazoa > Arthropoda > Insecta > Lepidoptera > Riodinidae > Calephelis > Calephelis nemesis. The sequence goes on from NJDD01001321.1 coordinate 97,887, forward strand.
TTTAAGTATTTCTATGTACTAGTACTACTAGTATCGTTGACTAACACCCATACCACAAGCATATAATTTGCTTACTTTGGGGTTAGATTCAATTTGTGTAACTTGTCCAGAAACCTTTATGAACCTTTATTATATTTACGTCGTATTTAATTATTACAAAATCTTAGAAAATAAAATGTTACATATTATTCTTGTTACCAATTTTATAAGTTAAAAATGTTTACGTATTTGTAATGTGTCGTTATCCATAATTCCACCGATATTGTCAAATCTTATTATTACTCTAACTCTTATTTACACGTTTTTTTAAATATTATACAAGGAACGTGTTAAAAATTTATATCTTAATGGAATAAATAACTTGAAATAAAACAGCTTGAAAGATAAAGTGTAAATAAAAAGGTTTGCTTAAATCCGTCCCTGCGTCTGTATGTTACCGATCAAACGCAACGCTGAACACAAATATTGTCAGTTACTTGTGCGTCATTAATTCTAGTTCAGGCCAGCCGTCACACTTCGCATATGAATGAGGGATTTTCGATACTGCATCCATCGTGTCCACTCTTAATTAAACTTAGGTACTTGTGCCTATGTTAAAATATTTTACACCATTTCGCACGATTGTCCAATTCTTGCGAATTTATTTTAATATACCATCGAATACAAAAAAAATATATTAAAATAATTTTTACATCGATTACATTATACTTCAGTAACTAGCTTAAAACTTTCTTTCTTTACTATTGTATCTTTTTATATTATATTCAATTAATTGGAGGTGACTTATGATAAGCGTTGTAGGTACCTTTTGAAGATATTTTAGAAAATATTAGTAATTACTCCAGATTACACAATCAGTAGAATTAGAATAAGAAAAGCTTTTATTTCACATAAATGATACAAAAGGCACTTGTGACGGGTCTATACAATACTAAAATTACCTCTAGATCATACGGCGCCACACACTGATAATCCGCCAAGAAACTCAGCAAAGCTTGCAGACCTCTTTTTTACTCATTTTAAAATATGTGTACAAGAATTAAATCAATAATAAATCACATGTTATATTTATAAGATATTGTCATTATATTTATAAGTCATGTCAGGGTCTTGAGTAAAGCGGTGGCTTCATTACTCAAGCTTATTTAGTGAGATTTAGAGGCAGCGAGGAAATACACGATACACTGATTTCTTTATATTTATTTCACTTGTGCACTTTAACAAAACAAAATAAAGTAAGAACCACCTAAATTAAGCAATTTTACTCATAATAAACACGAAGTTCATTAATTACGAAAAAATAGGTATTAACCTTATAAATAAGGTAATAACCTTTACGATCTTTCACGATGGTGCCAAAACTCTTCCTAAATTTATTGATTAGAAGGTCATTCATATAAGTTTATATTTAAAACATATACATTGAGCCATAAGCCTATTTCATAAATTGCCCTTATGGTTCCCTCCCAGATAATATTTGATACATCAAAAGAAGGACATTCGGAATTATTTTTACAATCATGCTTCAGTAATGATAAGCACTGGGCGAAGAACTGAGTGAGAGATCTTTAGTAGTTTCAGCTACAACGTTGGTAAAAAAAATTCCAAACTCTGTAGCTACATTTAACTCTCTCATTTTATGTCCAAATAATCTATTTTTAAGAGATATTATTCATTATTGAAAATTCAGCTTTTCCCAGTTTCACCTTTGATCATATTATATCAAGTAGTCTTAATTTTATTTGTTGAATGTTTAATAATGATTTTAAGTACCTTGATTTGACAATATTGAAACTTTTGAAAAAAAATTATCTAGACGTAGGCAGAGGTACCACCAGGACACCCATGATTAGCCGAAGACACTAAGTCCTACAATGTGATATTTGAAATCGGGAAGTTTGAGGATGTGGACTCTGTAGGCATAATATCCAATGTGCCAATTATAGTGATAAGTTTCATGAAAACCTGATTTGTTTGTGGGAGAAAAAAAATAACCAAAATGTCGGTTATTTGGATTTTCCCGAAAATATTTAATGATTTGTTTTCTTCCGTTCTTTATCCTTA
>NJDD01001321.1:102340-117722 GCA_002245505.1 Calephelis nemesis
GAAAGTGTAAGTGGCCCCAAGGTAAATTATATGATTGCGTTATGGGTTAGTCAACGATTCTAACAGAATAGGATAGAAAATATTTTCATTCACCTTATAGGAGGCACTTGTGGTGAGTATAATACTAATGTATCATAGCTATTCTTACCATGGCTTACTCTGTGGGTCAAGACACATGCACAGCAAGTTTGCTTTTATTTCTCGTATTCACATGGCGGGTATCACAATTTCTTTTAAATGAACGTTAATTCTTCTGAACACATATAATTAATTTTCAATGATATACTGGGAAGTTACAGTTAGAATATTAATTTCTTTGAATTATTTTTTCCGTAAGTTATAAGTTGCTCATATGGGCCCCTAAATGTCCTTAAAAAATGAAAGCATTTAGTTTTTTTTTTTTCATTAAAAAAAAGATTGTTTACATGGTACCAGTGCAGTGTACAAATTTTGAAATACTTAAATGGATACTAAAATATTTTTTTTATAAAACATATTGATTTTGATAAAAAAATTGGATTTTGTTAGTTTTTGATTATCTGTAATCAATTTGAAAAATGTGTCTTTTCTTTTGTCAAATTTTTGTGCACTACCCCATGTGTTTTTGCCCATGACCCAGGGTAAACTGGGAGAAAATGCTTTTTGGCATTATGTTCGCCTTTGTTCATTTATTTTAGTCCAATATAAGATTAAAATAAAATAATTGAATTAACTCAGAAATGCAGATATCGAAATGTTGATCACAAAAATTCCTGCCCTTTTGGCAATCGAACCCGAACCCCGCAGTCGATCACTGTAGTTAGGCGTATACGCTAGCCACTTGCTCAACAAGGCGGTCTATCAACATCTATTCGTTATTGGCCGAGTAAATATCAAACAAAAAAAAATATTAAGGCAAATTCATAACCTTTTTCTATCGGACTTAGAGTAGTTAAGTAAGTAAGTATCTTCACGCCTATATCCCCGAAGAGTTAGGCACAGGCACACCAGGGCATCCACGACTAGCCGAATACACTAAGTCCAACAATGTGATAGGTGTCAAGCCTATTAAACCGGAACCGGTTTTCGGCACCGGGCACTTTTCAATCCCGAACAACATTACTTTTATTAGAGAATTGAAAGAAAAACACTTTTTCTTTTTGCTAGCTAACCCGGGAATCAAACTCAGGATCTGATGAAGTCAACTCCAACACCTGGACTGATAGACCCCAGGTGGCAATACTTGGAGTAGTTGTACAGAATACTTAGGAAAGTTATTAAAATTGTCCTCAAATTCAGAAAATAAATGGCCCTGAGTGATATGTGTCTCATATCTCAATTAGTGTGTATATTAGAGCAGCAAGCGGACATCACTGTCGCATAAATACTATCGCTTAGGCAATGTAAGCATCAAGACGCCCTAAAGAGGAATTACAGTCCACAAACCCATAACTATGACTTAATTTTAATTATGGCTTCCATTATCTGAATATGAACTTGATTATAGCCTACGACCTACCAGTATTAAGTCACATTGGAAAACAGTTGTTTGTTAATGTCATGTTACACATAATAACAGATAATTATATTAAAATTATTCACATATTGATTATTGTTGCGACTGATATACGATTGTTTGTAGACATCATATAATTATAAATTAACTAGTTGTTTCCGTTGTTTCGTAGTTATTTAGAACTAAATGTTGCCTGTAACTATCTTCGCGTGATAACTCTTTAAAACATACTATAAATATACATAATATATATAAATATACATAATGTATAGGAGCCATCTTGATCACGTTAGTTTTCAAACAAACATTGGCATTGACGCTGTGATCCATTCGATTAGGGCTTTTCATTCCACAGACACACTCACTCACACGTGCACGTTTGCCTGATTTTTCTAATTTTTGTATAAACAAGTTATGTATTCAAACTCCGTGCGGAGTAAGCCCAAATGAAACCATAGGATGTCACTTGTGTAACAATGAAAGGCCGAACTCTTTAGTATTTAACAAAGGCACAATGCTGGGTCGGTCACGTTATACAAAAGGCCGATTCTGAATAATAAAAATTTGCAAACACGTGACATTAAAGTTCAAATGTCAAAACAGTTCAAAAACTCTTACAGCAAACGGAATTTTCCGTACCTGTGACAAATTTCCCTCATTCTTAAGAAAACAAACGACTGACTGAACAACAACGTGGGTCTCATTTAGGCGTTGCTTAAAGTTTGGTTTCACCTCGTAACAATTCTCGTGTCTATAGCAACTAGACTTGTCATTACAGTATTACCTACACGTGTTAAAGTAGCTGGTAGACTTGCATAAATGTCGTTTAGAATCCCAATCGTTAAAAAACGACACACCAGTTACATCTATAGTGTCAAAAAATAAGTGACACTTGGATCTTACCATCAGGATAGATGCCAGATTGTTTGCTATCTTAAAACATAAAAAATATTTTTTTAATGGTTTATTTCTCAAATACCTCTTTTTTATTTTACATAGACAAAGGCACTTGTGACGAGTATAAGTAATACTAAAATCTAACACCGGATTGGAACGCAGCCACACACTGAAGATCCAACATAAAAAATTCAGCGAGCTTGAGCAATCAGAATATAAAGCTTATTCTTATCAATAAAAGTTTAGCCTTCTCGCTTGACACAGTTCCATCTTTTCTTCTCTTTTTTATTAGATGAAGTGAGATTATCAACTACGAAGCTAACAATTGCAAATAATCAGTTCAGCCGTTTATGATTCCTAGACAAAACACGCTATAATAATTATCTTAATAATATTAAGATTAAATCTAAAAGCTATTATATAATAAATAGCTAATAATTTTCATTGATTTTCACGGATTGTAAAGTTTTTTTTTTACTTTCTACTGATCAGATGGTAGTTTATTCGTTAAAAGTAAAAGGGTATAAAGATCTTAAGACCAGTAAAGCTTGCTGTGAAATACCTTCTAGAATACGCGTGTACAATAATTTAGTTTTACAACTTACATCGATTTTAGAGTTCCGTATAACTTTTATGTAAGCCTTAAAGTTTACCCATTCCCAACTGTTTGTGTATTTATGTATATACGTAGTCTGGTTAAAAAAGAGGAATAGGACTGTATGATGAAACGATTTTTACCCCATTCTAGATTTACCGGTACCTTACCTCCTCCTCCAAACCGGGACACGACAATAATAAGCAGTGAGAACTATTACGATAAAATATTAAGGCCAACTCCAACATATAGGACCAAAACTAACTCGAACATTACTACTAGATTAACTTTTAATATATTTAACATTTTCCACAACTCTTCACAAAACCTACTTTTAATGTAGCTAAAAACCACTTCGATCACGTCAGCTTTAAACAGAAAATCCGCATCGAATTTTTAATTAAATGATCAGGACCAGGAGACTTCTCGTATCAACCTTTCTTCATACTAATAAAATGTATGTTTGTTGTATTTGTAAATTATATTTAAATAAACAAATTCCTGTTGAGATTTTAGCTCCGGATATTCTCAGTAAGTGATCGCGTTTCGATTCGGAATTATTGTGTGGTCAATATTTGTGAAATACATTTTTTTTATATAAGAGGGGCAGACGAGCCAGTGGGTCACAGGATGGAAAGTGATCATCGCCGCCCACGGACATCCGCAACACCGCAGTACATAAAACAAAACAATTTGTTTCCCTATCGCTTAGTATTTATAACGTTATTGTTTTGGACATATCGTTGAGCGCTACGGAACGCCGGGTGTGCGCGGACGTGTTCGCACTTGGCTGACTTTTATTTTACTTATTAAGAGATAATGTTCGACGATAGTATTTGCCTTTAAACACTACATATTCACACTTAATTAACCAATATACGGAATAAATTGTTATTGACTAATGAAAATTGGCGCCATGGCGTCGGCGGCCAACACGCGAATATAAGAGATAATAAAAAGATAGTTAAACTTTTAATTTCACGCATTTCCAGCAGCAGTAACTTGAAATTAAATCGTTGTTTTTATACACTTAAAATGTAATTAAATATTTATTGCTTTTATCATTGTTTAACTTCGGCTAGGTTTTGAGAATATCTGTCTTGTCTAGAAGTTTGACTCATCTTCCTCAATGTGCCGAAAGCTGGTTAACGCCTTAGAAAATGGTGAGTTGAGGGTAAAATCATGTCAAAGTCTGACAGTTGGTTATCAGGCCTGGTTGTGATTATGTATCTCAGTTGCCAACTAAAATGGAAAAGTGTACATCAAATAGCTGTCAAATAACGTGTTTTATATTTGCTATCTCCAGTGACCAACAGTAATACAATAGAGATAGAAAACACAAATGACGTCATTTGATGTACACTTTTCCATTTTGAGTTGGCAACTGAGATACTCAATCAGCTCCCTGTTTTTGCAACAACGTAACGCGTAATTTATTTATGTTGTGATATATTTTAAATTTAAAAATAAACAATCCCAAAAAGTTTGATATATTTGGAGAAATTTCATAACTCAAAAAAATCAAAGAATGGAAGGAGGCCAATACCCAACCTGAGACGGTTACCAAAGGTTCACGAATAGGGACTGATTTAAGCTGGTGAAGTTGAACCCAGTTCTAATGATGAACTATTGAACAAAAATATTGTACAACATTAAGAAGTTCCACCAGTCGATGACTGGTAGTTTCCAAAGGCCACCGTTACGTTATATGTCAGTGGGGGTATCCCCACGTGAGGAAGTGAAAGCGGTACAATAGTGGTAGATGGCGCCCTCAACAATTTATTGTTTTTAATAATAACGTGAACCCGTCACAAAGAGAACAAAACTCCACGGTAGAACGGAGCGCGTTGAGTGCAATATTACTTTTCGTCCTCTGCTTTATGGATATGGCATATAAGTTCGTTCTAAAGGAAAATTGCAAAAGATGTATTGATTTTAACACTCCCATCCGGAACACGACGGTGTCGAGCACTGAATATGTAAGCTGTGGTACCAAAACGGCCTAGTGTCACTAAATCACTTACATCTAGTTTCCGAAACGCCAGTCAATTTTAACCTACGATTTACCTCTTTATAGCTGTTGCTTAAAAAGAGTTCGATTTAAACTTCTAAACAAAACCAATGCTAGCAACTTTTTAGTACAAGTTCGGCTTAGACTTCTTAATCGAACTCGTGTAAAATACACCTTTTGTGATGAGATAAGTAGTAAATTAAAAGATAAAACTGATTGGTGTTTGGAAAACTGGCCGTTTCAGAGACGGTGTTACAGACAAATAAAATGATAATCACTTCTTAATAGCAGCATGGTAACAAAGTAGTTGATCTAAATTATTCTGATATTGACGAGAACAAAACGAACAAAACGTGTGGGATGGAGAGATTGAAAGCTATCATATGCTAATTAAATTTCGCACAGCGTACTGGATGCGAGTTATAAATAACTATAATCATTTAGAAGTTGAGTATTTGACAGCAAATATATCTTAGTTTGTATACTCATCGAAAGCATAAAGTGAAAATGGCTCAAAAATATAATTTTTCCGTGGATTTAAGGAACGAATATGGCAAATGTGCCAATTTTTACATGATTAGACGTTGTTTCTCTTACAATATAACATAATTTAATATGTATTAAACTTAAAGTACACAAAGGCAGTTTTCTTGCTTCGAAGTAATCTCCGCCATACAACCTTAAAGTGAAAAAGACAATTTTTAAAACCGAGATAGGGGCTTTATTCCATAAATATAATAATTACATTTAAACATTTTAGTAATGCAAGATATACATTTAATATAAGACATTATATAAAACTTTTTAAGTATACTTATATATATTGTACATTAAATACAAATAAATAAAACACAGACATATTACATAGGTTTAAACACGTTTTAGTTTTACTAAGTACTAACTTACTATTTTTTTCATTCTCTATTGGTTGTCTTAGAAATATTGCTTCTGGCGATAGGTCCACCTTGTCTAATTTTGTTTTCATTATTTTAAATTGTTTGTGTAATTGTTTCCGTATGTGCTTACATGAAAATATGATAAATAAAATCAGCAAGTCAATATTGAGAAAATAAATGCATCCTATAATAGGTTTATTGCTCTGTCGTTACGCAGTAAATTGTACTATAAATATCTAGACTCTAGTAGTGAGTAGTTGTATTACAAATATCTAGACTCTGGTAGTGAGTGTAATATAATCATGCAGGGTCGAAGAATGTGATCATTTCTTGTTTTCGTCCTACCATTTGGTCCTAAAATTTGAAGTCAGTTTTTTTATAAATATGCCACGTCCTTTACAACTTTCGTAATTCCAGGACACAGCTCGAAGTCCCACTGAAGCGGTTCGCGGTCGCAATATTAACATTCGCACAGTGGTTGTATTATCGTCTGCCAAATATGTGTACAGGACCATGTACCGTATCGTGTAGGCCTAAGGGCCAGAATGGGTTGTAGTATTTTCAGATTTAGTTATGTTCATTTGAGCATGATTCGAAGGTAAAAAATGTACGACTGCCCTTTTAAGTTTTCTTTGTATTCTTATTCACTGCCAATTTCTATGTCACGACAAAATGACTACGTTGTTAGTTCGTAGTAATTGTCGGGCAAGTACTTTATATGACAATTGCCGAAATTAATTAGAGGCTGGAGTTTTAAAATAAACCTTCATTTCTCTACTATTTTTAACATTGTTTCTGTATAGGTAAGGTTTTGTTTTTGTTTGTCATAATAATATACAGAGGATATGTGGATGGCTCAAGGTGTAACTAGTGTGGTGTTATGTTATAGTTGGGTTCTTAGACCACATGTGCAAGTCTACAGGATACCCCATTCTCGAATACGGCATACGACGCAACGAGCACTGCTTAGTTGCATAATAAAATAGAAATAGATAAGGCAGTAGTATCAATCGAACTGAATTAAAAAAAACGCATGTTTTGCAAATAAAAGTAAGTTTCTTTTAAGTGTGTAGTGAACATCTTCGAAAAAAGGACTTGTTGGTATTTAATCTATAAAATGGCAGGTTAGCACAAAATGAAAGTCGTTTTTCGTATTTGTTTGCTCAAGTTTTTTTAATTTATATTTTTTTTTAATTTTGTTATGATATTTTATCTTCCTTTAAATAGTAAAATTAATTATTGGTATTTAAATTCTAAAAAAACAACTTGTCTAATTACTCTAATTTGGTTATTTTTTGTACGTAAATATTATAATATTCATGTAAAAATTATTGTTAGGCATTTTTTATGTGAGAGGTCAAAGAACAAGGACACGGGTCTCTTTATGGTAAGAGACAACCTTGGCCTATAGACACGATGGATGTTATAAGTGCGTTACTGTCCTGTAGGGTAGCCGAGAGGTCTGATCTTTATATAATTAAAAGATACATTTTAGAAAATACATATTAATTATACAGTGTATTAACTAGAATTTATTAATTACTACTCTAAGGCATCGGTATCAAATTGTTTAGATTAATAAAAATAATAATAGCATCGCCTTACTTTCTCTACTGGCAATTGTGTGTGCTTGTCATTATCGTGTTCCAGTTTATACGGTAAGCGTTCTGATGACATCATGGCTTTTAAAAAACCGGAAAAAGCATTAAAATATATCTGTTGTACTCCTTTCTGTGTATCTTGGCTGTCTCAAAGTTCACTGCTATAAACCCCTAAATTTGTTTTATCCTATACTTGGTACGTAACTGGTTTCTACAAATTAGTTCTGACGATATTACGAAAAGTGATATTATTTTTATGTAATGTGATATTATTTTTATGTAATTTATTAATGAGTATAAAAGAGCTGTTATTTCATTGAAAGCTTAATATCAGCTACTTTAAATAATATAGCACTGTCAGTAATATATGTAATTTTCTAGCGGAGATTGACCACCCAGTTAGTTTAAATGAATATATTGGTTGTATCTTGGATATATTGGAAAAATGTACAGCATTGGTGTTAAAAATAATTGCTTTTTATTTTACCACTAACTTTATGCTCGGGATAGTTCTCCGAAATAGTTCAACTCTAATCAAAATAATGAAGTATCACTTTATATAGTTATCACTTTTATTTAACGTTTAAACACACGGTACAGATCCTTACAAAGCTTACTAACAGCTCTGGTAAAAATCTCGATCGATCGACTTCGACGCATATTAAAAAAGCTTTCTGAAATGTTGAATTTCGTTTTTATGATAATGGAAGGCAAACAAGCAGACGTATTTCCTAATGGTAAGAAATATACGCCGCCTAAAGACACCAAAGGCGGTAATGGTGCGTTGCCAGCCTGAGACCGCGATGTTAGGCCTCGAAAAAGTTTATCGACTACCTTACCCTCCGTACCGGAACAAGTCAACGGCAAGCATTGGACGTTATAGTGGCAGGAATAGGTAGGGCGGTGGTACCAATCCGGCGAGTCGCTGCGAAACTATACCACATAGTAGGATGTCACTGTGTTACGGACGGTAAGCCTATTCTCGCCTGTTACGAGGTGCCTGGCAGGAAGGCAGATGGTATATTCTGCAAAGGAGCCCGGACCAACACAGAGAAAAGATAAAGCACTTTTGTAACTAAAGTTAAATGAAGCTTTCCCATTACAAAGACAGTGTTGCCCACTTAGCAAATGAGTCGTAGAAATATGATTACAGTGTATCTTTTTATTTTCCATCAAGAAAACGACATTGTTTTGTCTTTAAAGAAAAAGAAACGATTTGTAGCTCCCGTGCCGCCCAGTAATTGAATTATATCATCGATTTTCCATTAAAATGCTTTATGGAATGAAATGTTAAAGTCTAGGTGGGGCGACAGCGAAGCTCGCGGCCGGTGGCGGTGCCCACAGTGCAAGCGGGCGATAAACTGTAAATACCTGCATAACGGTACTAATGTCATAAATTTTAAACTATAACATACTTTTCTTATGAAAAGTAAATATTTGATTTTGTTTTACATTGAAATATATTCTTAAAGAAATAAAACTCGCGCTATTTAACTATTATTGCAAATTTAATTGTTATTATATTACATATAGTAAGTCAATGTCTGTCAAGAAAGTACCGGGAAAAGGACAATGATACACAGCCTGTTTGCTATTTTTTTTCACCTTCAAAGTATGCTCATTCAGAAACGATACATATGCTAACGCAATTATAAAAAAAAAAATTAAACGTTGTTTCCTGTTTCTCGTCGCGAATTCTCATTTTTGTCTTCTACCGATTGAAAACAGGTGCCACGAAGTGGTGATTTGAGTTTAGGTAAAAGAAAGAAGTTGGCTGGAGTCATATCTGAGAAAAATGGAGGTAGTTTGACGGTGTTAGTTGAGTCTTTGCTAAAAAATTGGCTTGCAAGTGTGTGAAGGCGCGTTATGGTGGAGCAAAATCCAAGAGTTTTCTTTCCACAAATTTGACCTCTTTAGTCATGTTTGTTCTAATAAACGCGCTCAAATAACAGTTCTAATTTACCATTTTGTCTTCCGGACTCAACAGGACTGACTATTTAAAGAGTTTGGCGAGTTTTTTCGGTTTCGATTCAGGTGGAAGACGTCACTCATACTATATACTATATAGTTATTTATACTTGTATAGCGTAGTGTAGCTGGTTTTAATATGCGTTTAATAATGTTTATATAATTGTACTTAAGTTATAATAAATTTGATTGAGATGAACTAATGTAGTATAATCTAGTATAACTTATATTTAACAAGTTTTACTCGTATATGTATTGAGCGTGATGATAGTTGTATGCATAATGCAGAATACGCGTAAATGATACAAGGTTATGGACAAAATAACCACTAGGGTTTTCAAGAGTCTAAATTTAACACTAGCATAAAAATATATCGCTATCAATCGCGCCGCTGCTTGACGCTATGTCCAGTATAAGAATTCAATCGCTTGACGTAAGTCTTATCTCATAAAACAACTCTCTTTGTGTTACACTAAATAAAGCTATTAGGTAATTAATTTCACCTGCAGGTGAAAGTGAATGTTTTAATTAAAGGCAATTTTAATTGGGGTGTAGCTAGTACACACGAGTGGTTGTTTATTAAAACAATAAAATAACTACGTACTCGTATAATCTATACCAGTTGCTTCGTGCGTGCGACATCATCAACTTACAAGAAATAGATGAATATCTAATAGTTACCAATTTTTTATTAACTTTATTTTTTTTCTAATTGTGTTATTTCATATTTATATACATTCAAATTTAGAATAATATTATTCCTTATGGAAATTCAATAGCATTCAGCAACAGTAGATTAACAATGAATTGCTCAAATTATTTATAATATTAATGTATACAGGTATGATCGTATTAAAATTAACATTGTTAATTTACTCGTATTAAGAGGTACATTAAAAAGCGTAGCTGGTTTTACTGTGAGTTTTACAATGTTTATATGATTATACTAACAATAAATCTTACTACTTAACCAACCTAAATTATCATAAAGTAGTGGTCGCCCATTGGTTGTAAATTGGCCCTAATAAATTTTAATTATAAATTATTAAAATATAATGTTCTAACATTGTTAAGGTTCTGTTGTCAATTATCTTTTTGGTCCTCAACGAATTTCATGCTATAAAGTTTTTTGAAAAAATTCAAGTCTTTTGGGACTAGCTGAGCGGCAACATGTTTCATACCCAAATGATTAGTTAAAAAGATACGGATCGACACATGAGATACAGAGCTAACTTCAGTTGCAGACATCGACGGTCTTCCAACGCGAGGCAAATCTTCCATCACATCTCATTTCATCACCGCTTTTAAATGCTTTGTATCACTCATAATAACAAATAGTCGATTCAACGTAAGCCTTCTCTAACATTTCCATTGACTTTAAAAATGATATTCGGTCGGCGATGCAAAATCAATTTATTTTGATTGATATAATATTATGTTATTGCAATGTAGTTTAATTATTTTAAATGTCAGTCAATTTAATTTTTATTATTATTTACATTTTACAATCGCTTGAATCTATACACTTATTAATACGTGATGCCAAAACTTTGGACCCCTTTTTAAGAAAATGTGCGGACGCAGGAGCATAAAATTTGGCACACTTATAGTTTATGTGAAGGAGAAGTACAGAACGCTAATATTTTTCAATAAAAATGCTAATAAAGTAAGTATATCAAATCAATAAATAAAACATTAAACACACTATCTTTCATTTGACACATACAAACAAATATATAGATGATAACGATAAAAGATCACAGATGGCGCGCTGAAACAAAATAGTTGGTCTTGAGAAATGAAGATGGCGTTCTTATTAAAATTTATTGTTCTCGAATTTCGACCAATGGGCGACCACTAGTTTAGATAATTAGGTATGTAATTTCACGTGAAAAAAGGTGATATCAATATGGGCCACCGACCTAAGAAAATGTTTTTAAAATTTAAGAGGAACTCTTCTTTCGATGTTTTTGTCCATTATTAAATTCGCAATACACATTAAATATAATGTAACTAAAACAGCATTTTATCTAATATAAATGACAACTCAAACTCCGCGCCAAAATGAAAAACAGTTGTGCCAATGTAACAACAAAAAAAAATTTGGATTTGGAACCTTAAACAAATAATCCATTTCCGATAGTTTTAGACTGAATGTATTTCTAGATTTTATGTAATTACGAAAATTTACAACTGTGTGCCGGTTTTAAAAGCTACTCGTAGATTTTTCAATTAATTAATGGCAAATGTTCGCCTCTCCCGCGGAGTTAGCGCATATGTCTAACGCCAATGTAGTGATGGTACGATTCGGGTTTGATTCGAGCCATCGGGTCTTTACCTTTGGACCTAAACAATTTATTAAAATATCTTTAAGTGTCATTGACTAGAGTTCATTCATTTCAAAATATCCATACCATTCACTTTTCCAATATACACTATACAGGGGAAAGTGTATATATGTTTGTCTTATTTTCACTTCGCAATAAGGCTATGGTATGATATAGTTTTTGTGTATGAAGGTAGTCAGGAGGCTGTAGAGTGACATAGGCCACTTTTTATCCCCATATCAAAACACGAGCCTTCGAGAGTACTAAAAATATAATTATCTTAATTTTTAAGGTTAGACCAAAATGCTCTGTCCAGATGTCTAGCTTTTTTTGTTATTTATGGATTATAGCCTTATTACTGCATTTGAATAATCTATCACATTTGGTGTAAAAGCTACGTGTCCGGAATTAAGGTTTCGTTTTGTAGATGTGGCAGTTAGTCATTTCATTCGGTTAAAATCAATACAATTTGTCAGTCACATTTAGAATTCATAATATTTCTATAACAACGTAATTTTAAAAGATAATTTTTTTACATACATATTTGAAATTTTTGTGTTATATTTTGTACGTCTATTTTCACATGACATATATGTAAACTTTATGTTCGTGCAATAACATTTTTTTATAAGTGGTGTATAGTTAGTTATGTATGCGTTAGATACTAATGAAAATATTTTTCATAATTAATAGTTTATGAAACAAATATGGAGAAGTTTTAATTCTTAAGCTTTCGAGAATATTATAATTGACTAGATCTCAGATTTAATTATCTCCAGTAGTCGCCTCCCGGGCGCAGGCCTCCCCCATTTCCTGATGCCTTTTCCTGTCTCAAGCTTTTACATCCAGTTTGGTCCAGCTTTTTCTTCGTATATATCTGTCCATCGTTTCCTTCTTCATTTACTTCGCGTCAATTCCATTAGGATCCATAAATGTAAAATAAAGTATGTAGTAAAATTAATGTTACATTTAGAATAGCAACTGACACAAAGGAGATAATAACAATTTGTTTTTGAATTTATGAATGAAAGAATCGAATGGTTTTGATTTGGATTTTTTTTTAAATGTGTTATCTGATTCGGCGAAATTTGTATCGTTTCACATTAGCAGCTACTAAAAGTTAGTATGGACAAAATTGAAGAGCGATGTTTCCCACTTTCCCGGAAATTTTCCCGGTTTTTCTCTGCTTAGTCGTATTTGTCATGTCTATCTGTCCATCCGTATATTACAGCCATTTTTTTCCGAAATTATAAGATGGACAGATAAAAAAATAAAAAAAGTACAAGATACTTATTGCATTACCATGTGAATTTTCACCTAAAGTTGACTTGGACGAGATTTACTTGTTAGTTATTTTGAAATGCGTCATAATTCGTATACCCCAACCACTGTATGAACTCCAAAAACTTTTGCATCATGTTAATCGCTGCTACATAACTTGGCCGCTACTTAACCTGATGATATGTATAATAATGTTATAAATATCCAGTAAAAATTACATAAATTGAATTTCATAAACACCCCGAGTCGGACCTTCTCGCACCTAAATGTTCATCACTCAAATGTCTGCCACCGTCGGGCATCGGACCCGAGCCTGGCGGTTGGTAGGTGGAGTTAGGCGTTTACACTACACACTCGACCAACGAGGCGGTCAAATTCCTATATCAAACCTTCGCTAACCTTACTTCAATCTTTAGATGAAAAGGAATTCCCTCATTGAACTGTTTAGATTCGAGCATTAGTATTTTTAACACGCTTTTATTAGGTCGACCTGATGTAACTATGTAATGAAATTTTAAGAAAACTATTTTTTAACCATCTTTAATATATTCAAGCGTCATGAAAATTGTCAGTTGTATGTGATTTTGATGACAATAAAGTAATATAGTACTTTCGAGCGGATCCGATGATGGAGCTGGAAGATATGAACTGGAACTTCATGATGGATGATCGTAACATTAGTCTAGTCAAAATAAATTAATTTGTATGGAGTAGGTTGCATTAACTGCACTTTGGGTGAAACTTGCCAGATGGTAGATATATCATTAGTGAACTTAACAAAAAAGTCACAATTTTTGAACTAGTACTTTTTTGTATATGACGAAAATATAAAAAAAACCTCTTAAACAATTATTTATGTACAAGTAGAATGCTGCCGGTCTGTATATGAGCCGGTAGTAAAGGTTAAGTGTAACCTTATTACCGCTGGCTTTGTCTCTTAATGGTTTGATGCATGCGGCAGTTGATGTGAGCTCAAAGGAATACTATAACTCGATATCTCTCTAAATATCAATTCCAGGACACGAGTTTAAATTTACATTACGAATACGTTACTTCATTGTTTTGGTTTCTTACAAAAAAAATACATAATAAAGATCGAGTAAAGTTAAGAAGGAGGATAAAAGGATATACCTATGTACATGTTTTTTCTTCAATGTTGATCCGAGCTCCTTTACAGAATATACCCTTAGCCTTCCTGCCAGGCAGCTCGTAAAAGGCGAGCATAGCTTATCGTCTCTAACACCGTGATATAAGGTGGCAAATTTTCGTAGCGACTCGCTGGGGTTGGTACCGTTGCTTTATCTATGGGACAACCGGGGCAGCCACGACTAGCCGAATACACAATAAGCACACAATGTGATCAGGCAGTAAGCAGTTCCCGGGAAATGATGTTTTTATTAGAAAACTGAAAATACTCATTTTATATTCTTTTTGTTAACCGACTTGTTGATAGAACCTGGGACCTCACGAAGTTAAGTCGGGGCCACTAGACGACTGGGGCGGTCTATACAAGCTCTTTTTATCCCCTGTTTATCATTAAAAGGTGGATTTTTTAAACTCTGTTTTAGAAAAGGCATTCATTATTATTATAACTGTTTGTTTAGTAAGTTTCAGCTCGATTCGTCAATTAGTTTGATCTCTTCGTTGATGGAGCAGTCGGATAATCACGTTTGCCTTTTATATAGATACTAGCGGCCCGCCCTGGCTTCGCATGGGTATGTAATATACATGTCAACTTTCCTCTTCAATCACTTTATCGATTAAAAAAAACCGCATCAAAATCCGTTGCGTATTTTTAAAGATTTAAGCATACAAAGGGACATAGGGTAAGAGGAAGCGACTTTGTTTTATACTATGTAGTGAAGCATACTTGTTTCTCTTATTACATCCTGCTTAGAGGAAATTGTAATTATTTAACAAAATTATTAATTTTTCGTGCCCGCCACGAGTACGTCTTTAAAATTAATGGCAACGACTTTAAACAAACAATCTGGCCATTATCAATTCAACTTGTTTATAATTTTCCTAAAAAAGGACACGCTACCTTTATATAGATATACCTTTACATATACACCATCTTATTATAAAAGTAAATAATAAAAAAAAATGTGTGTGTACTTAAGTACACGCGTTAGAAGTTATACTTCTTCGGCGTAATAAGATAAAAATCTTTTTAAAAAATTTATCTTTTGCCTTAGTTTATATTTGTAGACAAAATGACACTAACCATAGAAATAAAGAAATGTTGTGAATACAGTTGTCAGTTCTCACGCAAACATACGTAGATGTCCTTACTTTTACTTTGTTGGTA
>NJDD01001321.1:122328-149121 GCA_002245505.1 Calephelis nemesis
AAGATTCCTTGTCTGTTCTAATATGGATCTCAAGCAAAAGTGTAGATGCTTTCTTTCGGTTGGTACAACCTCCTCACTTTTTCCTGCAATCTTAAGATCAGTTTTTTTTGTAATTGCCGTGTTCTGATTAGTAGGATTTGTTAGCCAGTACCTGCCGCTAAATGATTAAAATTACATTTAATAGATGTAGAGCCATCCATCATCCTTTTGGAGTCGTATCACCATATTTTTTTTTATTCCAATAAAAGAGTAAAAAAAGGAATGAGTATGATTCAAGCATTTATTCAAGTCTACTTTAAAGAATAGAAGTCAAGGCGCTAAACACGAATCATACATTTGTTTGCTTAATATAAGCCTTATGCATTTGTAATAAGGATTTAAAAATCATGTAAAGATAATAATGTTGTAATACATCATTAATTTTGATACAAGTTTGTAATTATTTAGAGTACTTTATGCTACAAATTGAACATGAGTCGAAAAAACCTTTGATAATGTTTGACGCCGTTATGATTTTATCATAATATTATGTATGGTATGTACCTACACCCATTGTCTATGCAACATGATATACATATTATATACATAATAAATGATGTCGCTTAAAATTGTTAAAAACCTCGTCTGCACATTTATATTACTCTACAATGACTTATTTACTAGTCAGCTTTCTGGGACGTTTCTTTGTCAAAAACTTTTATTTTCGTTTATTATCTGTTTACTGTGGAATCACAGTAGGTAAATTTTCAAATTATTGCAGTAAGTTTGATCAAATGTTGGTTAGTTAAAGACGTAGGAATGTTTAAAGTATAGGAGAGGTTTCATCAACATAGGTCAAGAAGGAGTTTTGGACACAAGTTGAAGTGATTTTTGGCGGTCAGTGATGCGAACGAAAGAATTTCCTGCAGTAAAGTTTTCCGCAATAAACTGTGTCCGTCAGTGATGGGAACGAAAGAATTTCTCGTAGTAAAGTTTTCCGCAGTAAAGTTTTCCGCAATAAACTTTACTGCAGGAAATTCTTTCGTTCCCATCACTGACCACCAAAAATCACTTCAACTTGTGTTCAAAGTCGCGGGTAACAGCTAGTTAAAGTCAAAAAATAATGTCCTATTGGCAAAATCATTTTTGGTAACAGGCAGCGTATCACCACACGACTTTCCTTGGCTTACCATGACTCTTAAGACAATCGTGGCCAAGGACACCATAATATATGTTATTTGTGCATCGCTGTACTGAGGTCAGGTGACTACGCCTATTTCAAGTCTACCGGCTGCCATACCCTCCGAAACGGAACCTACTAATACCTATTTCACTTTCCAATCAGTATGTTTTTTTCCGATAACCCATTTCTCTCTTCTGACAAGCTGCCAAAAAAGATGTCAGAAGGTCTATTCTACGTTACCCTGATCAAAACGGGAAAAACAAACGAAATAGTTTGATAAAGTAGACAAAAACAGCGAATGTGGATCGATGTACTTACCCGGGTACACCTACGTTGACATTCCGCTATTACATCGCTCGACTTTTATCCGAGTGTATAGTCTCCGAAACCGGCGTGCTTGTGTAAGAAAACTAGGCAGGTCTGCAAAGAAAGTAAAGACATGAGTGTGTATTACTACATATTTTATAACGAAGTCGCTTTCTATGTCCCT
Source organism: Calephelis nemesis (assembly GCA_002245505.1). Lineage (NCBI taxonomy): Eukaryota > Metazoa > Arthropoda > Insecta > Lepidoptera > Riodinidae > Calephelis > Calephelis nemesis. Next base: position 123,981 of record NJDD01001321.1, read on the forward strand.
TTGTATGCTTAAATCTTTAAAACCACACAACGGATTTTGATGCGGTTTCTTTATTAGATAAAGTGATAGAAGAGGAAGGTCTTTTTGTATATTTCGTACTCGTATATTATTGTTACTCGTGGACATCATTACATCAAAGTGCAATACAAGCACATTACCTGACTTCCACTCCTCCATCTCTAACTTTACCAAGAAACCGATTTGATTTAGCTAATGTAGCCAATTTCATGTGAGAACACGAGGCTACATTGCGAAGATGAAAGTAATGTTTTCATAATTGAATCCAATTGCCTCAGGTGATTGAGCTTTGGAATTTATACTTTTCGTGGTCGGTCCTTGGTGGAATTCCATTGCATATATTTTTTTAATTAAAAGCGTAGTTTTCACAAATAATGTATTTTTGAAAAGTAAGTGAACACTTAGTGTTAATTTAAAACCTAAACTTAAATTCGTAGATGCTTTTATTTTAACTTCTAAAGTCAAAAGATGATACTGTACAATGTGGAAAGGTTAGCTTTAGTGAGATACAAAGTGTTAATAACGCGTGTTGTGGAAAAGTACAAGTATTAGGTCCTAACTTTTTTGACATATTGCAAAAAGTGCACTAAGCTTGGAACGAAATTAAAGGTTTAACTGCAAAAAGTTATCGAAAATAGTTGCGTCACACCAGGTTGATTCTAAGCTCCCTTAAAACATTAGCTAACTGAGTACCACTGGGCTAAGGTACTAAGGGCTGAGGTACTAAGGTACGAAGGGCGAGGGCAACTTTTCTAAATGGATATTCTACTGTGCCTTTGATTAGATGACAAATTTTTAGCAACATACTGTGCTTCAGCAGGTTATGCCGTAATGACAGAATCGTGTTCCAATCCGGAGGATAGGTTACGTCTAAAAGGGGCTTTAGTCTTTAGTGGTTATGTCTTTAGTCCACATATCGGGAGTAGGTGGATTAAAAAGCAGTCCAAAACGACGTCATTATGCTGTAGCAAAGTATTGGCACTTATTGTCCAGGTCTTCTTCTGGATGACCCTACTGGCTGATGTTAGGGTGAGAGTGATACGTTTTTTTCATGTGAGAGGATAGCACACGACTCTCCCTATGGTAAGAGGCAGCCGTGACATATAGATAGGTACCACAGATTTAACAGCGGCGTTGCTGTCCTGAGAGCTGTGCCATGTAGTTATTTTTAGACCCCGCAGTCACTCGATACGCACAGATGATTTTTACTGGTTTTAGCCGAAAGGAGTCCGGCATAACTCGCCACTACCCCCGAAAGTGGCGGGTGTCCCTGAAGATTTCCTTTCGTACCTATCGAATTTGTACAATAGACGTCATCAACCAATCAACCTGGCCATAAGAGCTATTGTGTATATATGTATAAACTACAGTTGTCTTTCACCATCAGGAGACCCGTGTGCTAGTTATCAATCTTATGACAAAAAAGAGGAAAGATTTGTACTATTTTTATTTTAACATAACGAACAAGCTGGTAGCTCTTGCTCTCGTCAAGTATATAGTTCGGGCGACACAGTTAATAAAAAGTCCTCGTCAAGTACCAACATAAATAAATTAAAAAGGTTTATTACCCATTCATCCGGACGAATTTTAATAAATATTGAAGTACCTACGACAATTTCCCCACTCATCCGTAGAGCAGATGGTATGCCCTATTCATTCGCGTGTTTTAAAAATCGTTTTTAATATATAAACTGTTGGATGGTTGGCAAATAAAAATAAAACAATTAGGTAATGTATTTTAATTGTGTCCAAAATATTAATTAATTCTTTGTAAAACTTTAAACTTTAAATCGGGGTGGTTTCTCCAATTTTCTATTAAAAAAATGTTGTTCGGACATGTGCCCGGTTGGCGATAACCTTGACAATTATTACATTACACACTTGGACTTACACACGTATTCTAGAGGCTAACTTGGCTAAGTAATGAAAAAACGCTGCGTGAAGTACAATATCAGTGCTAAGTATTGTCTATTAAAATGGCTTTAGGTACGTAAGAAACGCAAAGCTAGTTGTATTTCGCACATCGTTTTTTTATTACTTAGCCAAGCAAGCTTCTTGAATATTGTGTTAGTATCTTCGGCTAGTCGTGGGTGCCGTGTTTGTGCTTCTGCCTACCTCTTCGGGGATATGTGCGTGAAGATATTTACTAACTTACTTTTTTATTTAAAACTTTAAACAGTGACATAAAGGTATACTTAAATATAACACAAGTAAAACAATGCTGATAAATAACTCGATACATTCAGATTAAATTCAAATATTTGTTAACTCTTCCTTAAACTTTTAAACTGTGACTCTCAATAATACCTATATGAGTTTTATCTATCCTATAATAAAGCTCTTTTTAATACTATACATTTATTCTTTACTATACATTTTAGTGACCAAAACGAACTATAATAATAAAAAAATTAATAATATCTTGAGAATAAAAATATTGGACTAAAGTTAAAATATTCTTAAAAATAAATAAATACCTCGACGCCCATGTCAGTGAAGGGGTAGGCAGAGGTGCAATCAGTACACACAAGATTATCCAAAGTTAAATACTTTAACATGGTGTGACAGGTGGCAAGTCTATCGAGTATCGACAAATCGGGCATATGCCAACTCCGAGTGGCGTTATGTTTTCATGAGAAAAAATGAGAGGACTCATTTAGAACGAATTTCCCGACCCAGGTTTCAAACCTGGGACCTTTTGCAGTTTCGGTACTGCTGAACCACTGAGGCGATTCTGCAATATATTTTTCTCATGTAAAGTAATCTAACAGTTTTGTTCTATCTGTTTCTTGTTATATTTATGGACGGTTTCATTCCGGACGAATAGGGAATATGTTTTCGGATGAATGGGTAGTTATCTAATTATAATTTTGATTTCGGATGAGTGGGGCATATAGATACAGCTGAATGGGAAGTAAAATAATTCGGATGAATTACGCGGATGAATGGGGCATAAATCGTTAAAAAATATTAATCAATCGATACAAAAGCAGCCGGTAAACTTGTCTTAGATCGTGGCCTTTAAACGAACCATGCTGTCTATTGAAGATGCTTATATCTTATAATATACCTACTAGCGCTTCGCTCGGCTTCGCACGGGTATAAAATATGCACGTGAACTTTCTCATTCAATCACTTTATCTATTAAAAAAACACATCAAAATCTGTTGCGTAATTTTAAAGATTTAAGCATACAAAGGGACATAAGGACAGAGGAAGCGACTTTGTTTTATACTATATAGTGAAAATACGGTATGTATTTTGTAGTCATAAAAGTAGTGCGCTGGTACTCGATGATTCAGGTTTAATGATGGCCGCCTGCTCTACCAAAACATACGGAATGTAGCATTGTAGACATTAAAGATCTAAGTTAAAACAAACACCGAGTGTTACTTAAGACAAAGCTTTGTAGTTGGAGCAAGAGTTGTGCTCGCACTGGTACATAAAATTGTTCTACGAAGCCAGTTGTCGCTGTTTGTATAGGGCGTATAGAATATACGGCGGACCACGACCAGTCAACAAATAACCACGCGCCGGTCGAGCCCTTCTAATGGCTAGATGTGCCTTCAAATATCTGTCGTATAAACTGATTCTTGCCAGCATCGCCCGGGAGCTTAGTAATCAGGATAAAAGTACCCTCTGTCCTCTGCTGAATACAATGTGTCCTTTTTTACGTAAATATATGTACAAACAAATACACTTTCGCGTTTATAACGAAGTCAAGAATGAAGTTCTACCAAATGTCGACGTTATGACACATAATGAAAATATATATAAACTTCATCTGTACTTTAAAGATATTTAGAAAAATAATTAGTAATTTACTGCGTATTTGTTTTCTGATCGCGTAAACATTTTTTTCTCAAATAGATTGAATTCAGCTTTCGCGTTACTGAATCTGGTTTTTGTTTTTTAAAAATTTTTTGACCGGGAAAAAACGAGGAAGACTAATGTGTTTAACTATTTTTCTAGCTCTATTTACTGTTATTACCAATTATGTGTGTTTTTATGGCGTAGAAATGAACGCTTAGTTTTTAGATTGCAAAATTAACAAAACAGTAATAAAGCTAAATATGTATATTAAATACATTTTTTTTAAATAGTATTTTATACATGATACAAAACCTGAAACGATACTTCTTTAATTTTTTTGGCCGCTTTGTTCACTTTTCACGAATTAACTACTGAACGGATTTTCATTAAATTTTTGTATAATATGAACTTTTAGCCCGCGTCAACATTTCTTCCCATCTTTCCCAACTTTTGTTCCCATCACTAACCACGAAAAGTCACTTCAATGTGTGTACGAAGTCGCGGGGAACAGCTAGTAATAAATTATTAAATTGTTTAAGTTTATATTTCATAGCACTTGGTTCCACTAAAGTCTATAATACCAAAATTTTTGAAAGTGTTATAATACCTAATTACTCGCAGTTAGACAGACCAGATGAGATGGAAAAGTCCTGCTACGACTAACACACGAGTCAGTGCCTGTCGTTGTCATGTTCCGATTTGAGTGTAGCAAATAGGTTTTTAGTCAACGAGTATTTCTTAACATTGAATAATTTCGTCTGCTTGTTTGTCTTCTCTTACCACATAATATAACAACATCGGATTAGACAAAGGGAAACACATACGACTAAGGACGATCAATATTGGGTTAGATTTCTGACAATAATAGACTGTGTGATAAATATACAAATAGCTGTCTGAGGTAATGGGGTCAAATCTAAATTTATTTTTAAACTATCTGTCTCGGCGAACTCCTTTATACCCGTTTTGTCTGCATGGGAAAAATTGTTTTCCCTAGTTTCCTCGAATTTTTGCAATTTTTAAACCTTCCTTGGACTTATACAAACAATTCAAAACCTAAGGCAGTCTGTCTATTACATACATTTCGGCGATTCAATGCCATATGTACCTACCTAGACATATAAATAGGTATAGGAGGCCCTATAGATGTAAATAATTCAAAACATCTCTGTCTTCTCGGTCAGAGTGTACCAAATTTCGTCACAATCGGTCTTGTTTTTAAGTTAATTTTAGACTAAGGAACAATAATTTGGATTTATATACTTTCCAAGTGGAATAATCCAATAAATTAGACGCTAGATAATGCATTTAGTCAAACTAGATGGTAGATTGCTGTGCAGCAGCTCCCTCGGATTTAACGAGAGTACCTAACTCTGTCACCATAGCCTCTATGCTCCCTGTTGTCATATTCCTAGTTGTGTGGTGTGCTAATGGTACACGGTGTACTTGCACACATGGCTTAGATTCCGGTCACCCATCAGTAACATCTATGATGCCTAAGAAGAGAGTTATCTCCTACTGTTAAGAGAGCTGAGGGGCTGAGATACTGTAAAAATACATACAGATATATCTTCACAGGAGGATTCGATAAGGCAAGGAGAATTAAGTGCCAAGTTCCATAATAATATCAGACCTGCCTAGTTTCCTCTACATTTATTATCCCTTTCATACAAGTGCGTTGGTTTCTGAGACTCTTGATCCCACTTTCCTTTAAAACTCGAGCGATTCTTTCGACATGACCATCATATAGAACATACTCCTTTTTCATTTGTACACCAATATTTTTTTCTGTCCATCCCTTTGTCTCTCTGATCTCACTGTTGTAAATGCGGTCAGCGAACGTTTTACCACAGACGACGCTCTTGTTTTGACCGTATTTGTCGTAATTTAATGCTTTTTTTAATATGTCCAACTCTCTCTTCCAAGTTGAAATAAGCAGAAAATTTTGCAAAGCGTGTCCGGTGCTCTGGTTTGAAGCCTCACTTTGAAAAAGCTTATCCCATGCTCCTTTTAAACTGTTCCCTGCCCACACTCTTCTTTTTACATCCGCGGTGCACCTTCCATCTCTGTCAAAAGCACTACCGATATACAATTCAACTCTCTTACTCCAGCCCTGCATGCTCTACTAAGACTCTTATATTAGGTAATACAAAAATAGTTCATAATGTTACAATTATAATAAAATAAGTCCGAGGAGCCAGTATAACCAATCATTTTTGTCTGCTACATATACTGAAATAATGGAAATTAATTAAATGAAACTTGATTATGTAACTAATTTAGATGACACAATTTTGAAATGAATAAGTGTCTTTTTTAACTGAATATGACAATACATAATTGCAAAAAAAAATTTCTTTAAAACATCATATCTACGGGAATTGTTTTTGAATTAATATTACTAAACCGAATTTTGTGTACGGTAATTGACTTTTCACTATTTACTTAAATATAATTATTATATTTAATTACTATGTAAAATTAAAACTGATTTGAACAATCTTAGAAAAATCAATCTGTTTCCTTTCTTCCTCCTATCAAGCGCGACCGTATGGAACAATTCGCCAAATTTTTTTTGTTGTGTTAGTTATTGTAGAAGAAGGTAGTAGTAAAAGATTCTCATGAAATAATAAAAAAATTGTAAGTTAATTTTAGTCTTAGAACCAGGACAGTGTTTGTCCGGTCAGCTAGTTATTAAATAACAGTAAGCAGACCCTTCTACTTTTTGCGTGTCTACTATAAAAAGGGAGAAGTTCTTGCGACGCAGGCATATGTTTATTACGTCAAATATTTTAATAGTTTTGCGTTAGACAAATATATCTAATACTAGAGTTTGAAGTAGACCACCGACGTCGGTTTGTTTGTCTATCTCGAGTGGTCAAAAGGATAAGGTAAATAGACCTTTATAGGGCCATCCGTTATACAGACCGGTAGCCAGAAGATTTGTGTTGATGTCTCAGAAATGGCTTATGTTTTAATTATACCGAACTTTTAAAATCATTAATTTATTAAATAACACTTTTACTTTTAAATGTAATTTAAAAAGTATGATTGGAGCTAGTATCAATGTCAAGACGTGAAAACATGAAAGTGTTTTCTTTATAAGTTTTTTCATTTAAGTTATTTACTAAATGCTTCAATCTTAAAGCTAGAAGTGCTAATGGAGTTCCACCAATGGCCGATAATGAAAGTTAAAATTAGTTATCGTCATTTCGACTGACTGACATTCGATATTAGGACACTACTTATATCAGTCATGCTTCACATGCACCTTATTGTATAAATTGGAATACCTATTAAAAATGCCTTGCTGGCCGGGGATACTATTACCGCCTTATGCAACCGATATTATGTGGGGCTCAGGTACGATTCTCGACAGGGGTCTGGGTGTTAATTAAGTTTTATCACACATTTTTAAAACTCGGTATATCTATGTATTACCTAGTATTGTTGACTAACATTCATAATACTATCACAAGATTTGCTTTTAAGTTTTCTAACCGACTCTAAAAAGGAGGAGGTTCTCAACTGGACTGTATATTTTTTTATGTTACTTGGCCAATAACCAACCGATTTATGAAAGATAGGTCATGATTCTGAGGTGGTCCCATATTAACATGATGCGATTTGTGGTTTTTCCCGTGGTCATCGCAGCTGAAAGGATGAACCAACTTCGCTAATTAAGCTAAAGCTCACTTGTAAACAAAAAAAAACGGAAAAAAATGCAGTAAGGGTAGTAAAACGATACTTTAAATGTTCTGTTAGTAGTTGTAAATGTCAGGCGTTACAAAATTTGTCGGGTTGTCTAGTACTCAATAAATTTCGCCAATATAAACAAGGAAATATTATTAAAGCTACTACTAATCTATTATCATACTAATAATGGTGATAAGATTTAGGTACGTATATGAGACCATTTCGGAATCTTTGGAAAAATAACTTAAAAATTCGCGACAAAAAAAACAACAATGTTGGTGCATAATGAAATTGTTAAAGTCGTTTTTTCAATTTACAGCGACACATCTATGGTGTGTTTTGACAACAGTTTTATCTTACTATCATGAGACCCTACTTCTTGTTCGATATTTTTTAACGCCCATCTTTAGAATGACAAAGCACCTTTCAGATCTTTGGTAACGTGTGCCGTCAGGATATCTATATGTTTGTTAGTCATGCCACAGCTATAGTGAAACTTTTAAAAATGTTTATTATTTAGTTTGTAGCTCCTATTTTAAATTACGGGAATCAAAAATTAAAAAAAATAATTAAAAAGATAACTTTTACGAGATGCGTGAACCGTTTCCGGTTAAAAAAGTAACTTTTACGCAAAGCTAAGAAAATTGCTGTTAAAAATAGCGCAACACAACCTAAAATAACCTAATAAAACTACATTTTGTTGACCACTTAGTAGTCGAGTAGTTAGCATCATTGGTAAGTTTCGGGTTCGTTCCAGATATGAGCACTTTTGTGGCCAATGTGTATTTTTAGATACTAATATTTGTTAAATTAGTTATATGTACTTACCTGCATTACGTACTCTATCTTAGTTTTAAGTTCGATACGCACATGCTTTCAATGTTTATTAAAGACGTTGTAGACAGTTGTAAACATAACTCCCAAAAAAGGTAAACCCGGAGAAAATTTCATTTCCATCTCCCGATTAAAAAGTATCTTCACGGTACATCTTACACGCCCATATCCCCGAAGAGGTAGGCAGAGGCACAACCAGGGCACCAACAACTAGCCAAAGACTAAGTCCCACAATGTGAGAGGTGGCTATCGTCAAACTGGGCATAAATCCAATCCCGAGTAACATTTTTTAAATTAGAAAAATCATATTTTCTCTTTGTTGCCCGACCCGAAAATCGAAATGAATTCAAGTCCAACACCAGGACCGCTAGACCATAGAGGCGATTATTATTAAAAATTAAATCAACGCTCCAGACGGTAGCGAAACAAATGTTTACAACCGTCTAGGATCCTTACCCCTATTAGGATCCTTGACTGACATCCATATGTTTTGAATGTTTTTGTTTTAGGTCTATATCTATTGGTACCTACCTATGTGTAATTTTTTTCCCGTGTTTGTCGTAGTGGGGGGGTTGGTTGGTAAAATAAACCACCATCTATGTCTCAGCTTGTAACAGGGAATCATAATATGCTTGATAAGTTATTTGGTAAATCTTGGCAGATGATAGAGTAGATACAATGCAGCAGCTTGCGTGGGTAGTGTTCCACCACGTTACCAATTCCTGCTCCCGGGGTAGGAAGATCGTTAGAGTATGCCTAACATCCCAATTATGGGATAGCGACACAGCTATAACGTCTAGGTATGGTGCCTATAGGCCACGGTTATCTAACAGGAGAGCCGAGTGCTCGACCGCTTTCTTATGTCATAAAAAATCAACGCATGTAGGTGTCTGAATTTCATATGGGAAGGTACAGGATAACTTCCTATTTTTACATACTAATTCCTATGGGTTAACACTCACACTCAAAATTGAATCTTACTATCTTTTGTGTAAAAGTGTTTTCGGTAATTGGTCTTTTTCCTTTCCTTCTATCTCTACAAAAAATAAACTTAAAGAAAAACTAATGACTAATCTACCCACTCCGATAGGCAAGATGTTAAACATCCATACTTATGTTAGCGACGCATGGTTATGATCTTGGGTGTCTCTGGTGTGTAAATACCTAAAAGACAGAAAAATAACTTTAGGTAAATGAAATATTTTGAGATATTTGTACTATTGTATTTAGTGCGACATAGTTTTATTTGCACTTTTTATCAAAAATAATGTTTACTGCCTGCTTTGTAAAGAAAAAGTTGAGGTTAATTTTTTTGCTTTATAGGTAATTAGTTAGGCTATTACTCAACAAAAATCTTTCCCTTTTTTTTACTGTCTCATAAAAAAGCAATCGTGCATGTATGCTTATCTACTAGTAACACATAGAACATCCATAGACTGGTTATTATATCTTATTTAAATTATAAAATTTAAATCGTCTTTTAAATTAATAAATTCCTATCAATAAAAACAGAAATCGATAATTTCAAAACAATGCATACATAGATGACTGACAAACACATTGCCCTCTTTTTCGTCTTCAGGTAAGAAGCATTAAGGCTACAATAGTACTTTTCTACTGAGTAAAGCACGTCGAAAGTATCGCTCGAGTTGTTTGAGTTGCGCGGGCGTCGCGTCGTACGCCGGTGGTGGCGGCGGCGGCGGCGCGGGGGCGGGGCGTGGCGGTGGGCGGCNNCCGCCTGCGGCCCCGCCCGGCCCCCGCGACACGCGCCGTTCAGTGTCTCGCGAGTCCTCGCCCGCGGTGCACGCACCGACGCGATTCACGACACGCGCCTTACTTGCAGATGCGAGCCCGTTGCTGCTGAAGCGATGCCGGCCGAGGAGGAACCCGCGGCGATGGACGGCCGGGATGCCGCCGACGGCTCCCCGCAACAGTTCTGCTTACGATGGAACAATTACCAGACTAACTTAGCCAACTGCTTCGACCAACTTCTCCAGACGGAATCCTTCGTGGACGTGACCCTGGCGTGTGAGGGTCAGAGCCTGAAGGCGCACAAAGTTGTTTTGTCCGCGTGCAGCCCATACTTCCAGACGTTATTTATGGACAACCCATGCCGGCACCCGATAATTATAATGCGCGACATAAAATATTGCGATTTGAAAGCGGTCGTTGACTTTATGTACCGTGGGGAGATTAACGTCTCGCAAGACCAGATCACGGCTCTGCTGAAGGTGGCGGAGACTTTGAAGATTCGCGGGCTGACGGACGTGAGTGGTGAGCAGGCGGTGTTGCGAGGAGCGAGTGCGACCGCGACCGCGACAGCGGGTGGCATGGAAGCGCGCGCCACCAAGCGGCCGGCTAGTCGCGAATGTTCGCCGGCACGCTCGCGCCGTCGTTCGGCTGAGCGCAGTCCAAGCTCACATTCACCACCTTCAGATATTTTACCACCACCCGATGCTCCTGCGTTGCCGATGCACGCCGAAGATGTCGACATTCGTCCCGGTATCGCCGAGATGATCCGCGAGGAAGAAAGGGTGAGTAATGTGTTGCTAGTCGCTTATGCTTTGAAGGAACAGTGACCAGACAGTGGAATGCACCAGTTCGCTTTTGTGGACCTCATTTGTGTCGAAATGAAAACAGTTCAGTGAACGAATAGTAAACAAGTGCTCGTACCGACCAAGTCAGCAAACATTCTTCCTGTCTCGCCACTGCTCGTGCAGCCGCGCCGCTCGTGCCCTCCACCCGCTCGCTCTCCAAACTTTTCCCGCCTTCACCCCGCGCTCCTTCCACCCTAAAACTTTCCAGTCGCGTTTCGTAATTAATTCCGACTCGCGCCGCGCCGTAGATACTAAATTTTCGTTTAGCTCTACTTACTAGATATATGACTGAATGGTTTTTTTACTCATTCTTATGTTCGCATTTTTGGTACCGTTCGACTTAGCTTCTTATATTTTTAATCATTATTTTACTTGGCTCTATTTTCACATTGACAAATGATTTCAAAATTGCATAACACATTGCGTATTTTTGTAAGGGATAGTGAATTCGCGTGCAGAATACTTTGATGCCTTGACAAATCATAAGCTGTCAACTTCAATACTTAGTTGCAGTTTTAAGTTGCATGTTTATTTTATTTGAATAAATCGGCATTGAACTATATTTATCAAGAATTAAGAGTCAAATTCGCTTGTTGAGAATCCATGTGAGCTCAGCTGTTTCGTAAGACTAGGATATTGTTATGACCCGCTCCTTATCGACACAGGGATGAAAGAAATGTAGCTTAGGGAGTTTAGTGTGGAGGTGGCATCTTATCTGATGTTTATTTGTTTTGTTACACTTGTGATGCTTACAATAATCTAATATAAAGGATACAATGATAAAGATCTTAATGTATTTAACTTAAATCGTTAAATAAAAAATTGACAATTCAAAGTTACACGTTATTTATTCAATAAGGCGTATATTATTTTTAAACTTATTTCCTTCGACGATTATTAAAATGGGTATAACAAATACAATACAACAAAGTATTTAAGTTATTTGCATCCACTAATATTTTTCCAGCGGCTTACGAACCCGTTACTTCGTATTTGCTAACTAATGATTTAAACAACTAATCTAATCCATGCAGTAGGTAGGTAAGTACTGAAACTATCTTGGTTCAGCGAGTCTACGAGTTTATATTTTATAAAATATACTACATAATATCGCAAGAAAGTTTTTATTTGATACATCTAGTTATTGCAAAAAAACATTTCTAATATTTAATAACGTTCGTGGAAGTCCTATTGTGGAAAAGGACTATTCCTTTTAATTTGCTTGGGGTTTAATATCAAATAGACGCAATGATAATAAATATATGGATAAGGCATTTTCGCTAATTCTATGATGTAGGTACTGTTAATTATTGTATAATTTAAATAAAATATAAAGAATATATAGTCTAAATGATTGAATTAATTTTATAAAGAATAACTTACTAAAAAAAATATAAAAGAATGTCTGAGGTCAAATTTTGTCTTTTTTTAAAATTGTTAAAAAATATTTTTTTATTACATATTGCAAATAAAATGTTATTGTTTAAAAATAATTAACCCAAGATTTAAACTACAAACTAGCTTGTATAATTTGACAAATTATGAAAACATCTACATCGTCGAAGAAGTTCCGATTAATTGGGGATCAGGACCTAGTGTTCGCAATTTTAATGATGATAATTAGATAAATGTTTGTATCTGAATTTATTTTATGACTATTAGGATAAATTATGAGATGTTCAATAAAATTATTTTTAAAATGTAACTAATTATTTATTTGTAATAAAGTCATTAGGTAGGTACGCTAAGCATATACGAGATTGTTTTCTCTTAATAATCAGTTTATTAAAGTAGAAAAAATGAGATATTTTTTCTGATGTAAAACAATAATTAAGTAGATATTGTACTCATAATTCATTTTCATTGAACTGATATTATAAGAAATGAGATAATTAAAAAAAATATAATACCTTTATATCTTGAAAAAAAAAATTACAATTTTTAAAGCTACTTCAAATATAGTTTCAATTTTGTCAATGTCGAAACAATAAAATAAATAACGAAGTAAGTATTCCGTGGAAACAAAATGAATACCTACTCACGGTACTCACTCATGCGTGGTTATAACCAATACTAATAAGGAAAACAACACTATAACAGACAAAAAATGTGTTATTGCCCATAAATTATTACACTTCTAAAATGTTATAAATCATATTTTTTTATCAACTAACGCAGCACACATAAAATGTTCAAAGAAAGGTACTCGAATTACTTATTACAAAAAATTAGGCACATTTGAGTTTTTTTATTTTAATTGACAGTTTTTTTGTTATTGTATTTTATTAAAATTTTAATAATAATTTTATCAGAAGTAAGTGAATAATAAGAACGGTTGTCGGTAGTAAAAAGTTAGCAAAAAGTGATGTCATTGCCGTAATACAAAGGTAGTAATTTCGTTTTTAAAAAAAATATAGAAATGTTTATTTTTATATTACATATTATAAATTGTTAAATATTTTTTTAATATTTTTCTATTTGTGTAAATTAGTTTATTTTGTGTAAAAGCCATCGATTTTCTAATTTCGCATATTATGAACTTGCAAATTGCAACATACCTGGTACAAATATATAATCGATTTTTTATATTTAATATTCCTTTAAGTTGTTAATCAAAACTATTATTTTAAAAAGATGTCTCTGAATAGATAATAAATACCTACATGCAATAATAAATACATTGTACTTCATAATACTAACTTAACTATACTAACGCAGTGTACTTATAATATGTGTGTATGAATTATGCTGATGAAATTAAAAATAGAACCAAAATTATTGTTACAATGTTACTTTAAATACATAAAAAACATATTTAGATTTTTTCCTATACGTAATTTATTCAAACAAATCAATCTCCTCTGTTCGAACGTCACACTATATAATATATTTTCCCTAAAAGATATGTATAGTCATTTTTGCATTTTATATACGTTGTTATGAAAATTCGACGTCGTTTTACATCCTGTACGAATAAAGGCTGTAATCGAAATGGCGGTATTTTTATTGCTTATTTCGCACAGAATCGGCTTTTATGCCTATAAAATAATCGTATAAAAATACCTAATAAAACACGAAATAGAGCTATATAAACTGATGGCCTCACCGAATATTGTATCATTTAATATTTTAATATTTATTCAACTGCGGTGGATAATGATTACCTAAGGTTTTGTTCAGGGGATCATTTGTGAACGGTAAAAAACGGAATACAGCTGTCTCTATAATATGGGTATAAAATGGTCACCCGGCTTTTTTAATATTTAGTTTTAATTATATAAATTTATTTATGTATACTTTTCATATTTTACACTTTAATATAAACCAACCGGTTAATTTTACAATATTAAAAATACATTAAAAATTAAAATAAGTAGTTATTACAAACTTGCTCCTATTAAATTATTCCCAAAAATAGTTTTGATTTTTATTCTACACTTAATCAAGGCAATTGAAGGTTTGAGGCAGAGCGCTAGACTAGATTTGCTAAACGGAAGGAGTTATAAATGTCATTAAACAATGAAATTAGAACATGCATTTATCCTAATACGAGTAGAAATGAGATTGCTTCTGAAATTCTGTGGTATGATACTCGCCGATCACATTTGAAATAGTAAGATCAGGGACAAAGAGGGATTGAAATGAGTTAAAAAGGGAAACGCATGCTCCATTCGTTCAGTCATATGGAAAAATGGCAGATGAAAGTTTGCCAATTTTATAATGCGAATGTGGCTAGGGATGTAGGTACCCGGGATATCTAAATTTACATTCGACGACCAAATGGCTCGGGTGTTCTCCGAGGGTGATAGTATGTTTGGGCAGGTCTGCAGAAATCGTTTCTTTCGTCCTTCCCCACCCCGCAAGGTTCTTGATGTGAAATATTATAGCATAAAAACTATAAAAAAATTGAACTATGCGCAGGAGTTGAAACTTTTAACAAAACACCACGATAATTATTTTTCTCTTCGTAAAATATCTGAGTGCAAGTAGTTTGAATTTTAATAAATGTCGAATATCAAATACTAGCGAATGTAAGATATATCGAATTTAAAATGTAATATAAGTAACACATACAACAAATGTTGCGAAGTGAATATCTCAAATCGAAGATATAATTTTATTCACTTTTAAATTAATGCACAAATGACAAAGGTTAAACTTGGCTCCTATTACTAACATACCAGCTGGCCCGATGAACTTTATACCCCCTTTATTTGTGGACATACCGACATCATTGCCACATACTGAGTCCATTCTGTCAAAACATTCAAGAAACTTTATCCAATTCAGTCCAGCCATTTGGGAGTTGGTAACAAACACCCGTAGAGAAGGTTTTTGTATATATCACTACATAGTATAAAATAAAGTCGCTTCGTCTATCCCTGTGTCCCTTTGTATGCTGAAATATTTAAAACTACGTAAAGGATTTTGATGCGGTTTTTACAATAGATAAAGTGATTAAAGAGGGAGGTTTTTAGGTATAATCTACACCCGTGCGAAGCCGGGACGAGCCGCTAGTAACATAATAAAAATAGGTAGTTATCGTATCCATACAATATTCAAATATGTTTAGGCACGTAAAATAACATAGATATAAATACGGAAACCTCTGTATTAACTTATTGAAACATAATAAATAACAATACTTTAACAAATTAAATTATATAAGCAAGTCTCGAGAGGTTCGAAAAAATTAATCGTACAGAATCAAAATAGATCTGCGAGTGAATATAAAGAATATGTTGTTATTCAGTTTTTATTACATTTTTTTAGACTTATTCTAGTTACAGCAATTATTTTACAATTCATGAGCAATTTGCGAAACCTACGGGGGCTTAATTGTACATGTGAAATCATTTAAAATTATGTTTTATAACATTATGTAAAATTAATATTTTATATCTTTCCTTATACTGGATATCGTTTGGTGATGTAAATGTAGTTCATTTTAAATTACCCAAAGCAACATGAAAAGTAGAAACCTAAGGTTACGATGCCTTTTATTAAAGTAAGCTTACCGATTACCTCCCTCCCCAGGCAGGGACTGCAGTAAAGTTACGGTGACATGAAAAAATAAAAAAGAAAGATATCTATCACGTAGTTTGACATGCCGTATGTCGCAAGTATCCGGAGATGTCGATTAAGTTAATTAACGGCCGTGATTGTGCTGTTCTTGTGATAGCGATGGGGTTGTCACATGCATGCTAGAAAACGTAGATTGCTTACGACGTTGTACGAATTTCCAGCACCTCGCTACATTGTTATAATCTGTGATAGTGCAACAAAAACATTAGCATGTTCACATTGAAGAAAAACTATACGAGAATGAAAGATACTAATTTGTATTTTAATGAATATGTATTAGAATTGTAATTTCTTTACTCATTATATTAATTGCACATGCACTGAATATTTTATGCAATATTACTAGAAATCGACTTAGTTATTTAAACAAAACAATAATGCTTTATAATTATTCATTTATTTAATAATCCACGAATATTGGTTCTGAAACATACGCACGTACGTTAATGGAAGTTTGATTATATTTAATTGTGCAGGTTTATTATACATTAGATATCTAATGTATAATAAAACTAGTAAATATGTAACATCCTTGCATATACTATGAATATTTATGAAGGTTCAAATTATAATATGTAGGAATAGTAGAGACGCGACGGTTAACCCGTATTGGTGCCACTGCCATCGCTGTTCCTGGCACCATAATTTTTTTACAGTTAATAGGGTAGGGTGATCACTAAGCTTACGCCTCACTAATACTTACACACTTCAGATTAGCAAAGTACTCTTTGGTAATAGTAGAAGAAGTGCGTGAAGATTCGCGCACGTGACTTGAGATAATGGTTGTGAGATAGCGACATATGTAAACAACGCTTTTTCAAATTGGAGAGCCATCTTCTTATTCCCTATTTTATGACATAAAAATAGGCGAAGTGTATTTATTGGGCTTGATGCGCCTTCTTCTTCTGAAAATTTGTAAACTTTTAAAAAAGGAAGAAATATATAAATTTAAAGAATAATTAATTTAAAAGAAATAATGTATTTTAATCAAATTTTTGCCAGTTAATGCATATAACAATATTGTAATATTATGATATGCAGATTTTGTACTGTATTGATTTGATTTAGTTCGCAACGCCTTTAATTCATATTTTCGTTTATAAACTATTTTCTTTACCTTTTTTTATGATTCACGATAGTAATACTCTGTATTGTGTGAAAATAGATTTTTATCTTAGTTTTTGCTAGTTATTATAAATGTCTAAGCATAGATGTTTGTCAAAACAGAAAAACTGAACCGAAACTGAGGACATAAACTATTGTATATAAATAGGGCTCTAACAGGAGAAATAACTTTGTTGCGCGAACGTAGCCACAGGACATCACTAGTCTAAAACAAATACAGTGAACATGTTGACATTTTGTTAAATAAACTGGAGTATTGTTCAAATATATTGAGAGCAAATAACCGTATTTGTCTAGTTTTTTTATTGAATTTAATAAGCACGGGTATAAAAAGTATCCGCCTATTTGCCTCGTAACGTAAAGAATGCAACGACTTATTATAAATAGGTTGAGTTGCACATTATTTTGCTTGTTTTTTAGACCATGTTTTATGCAAATGTAAAAAAAAACCGACGTTACAAGTGCCGGTAATGTGGAGCATACGTGATGGCGAAACCACCATTGTTCTTTATTATTGTTGGTGAATGTTATTTTGTATTTGCGACCTAAAACTAGGTTTTTCTTCAACAAAAGGATATTGTTCTAGGCCAATTAGCAGAGCAATAAGCATAGATAAATGAATGTTTGAAGTATATCGAAGTGAATTCTAAATTAGTTGCAATTTCCTTTTGTTTTCAACGTTTCTGTGTTGCCAGATAATGTTTAAAAATTCTTTTAAATTTCTACATTTAGAATATTTTGCAACTCTTATCGGTGGTTCGGTTATCAAATGAAAGTTAATTTAGAAAAATTAACAGAAAGTACATTACATACATATGATATACCTATTTAAAAATGATTTCCCGTCCCTCTCACGGTAAACAGTATACTTAATGAATAGCTAGGTATGTATACGAGTACATATTTTTGTTAGGACACGAGGAGAGTTTTTACGGCTAGGACTAGGAAAATTGCAAGGAAAATAGGGAAATAAAACTTACATGGGAAATAACTGCTGGGCTAAATTTATTGAAATATTTGATTTAAATATTGGCCTACGATACAAAAACATATATCTACAAATACACATATCATAAATTTCATCATGAAAAATATCGTCCCTGTAGAAATTAAAACCGTTTACTTTGTGAAGTGCTTGTATTTGCCGAATAAACCATCTGCCTTCCTACCAGCCAGCTCTTAAACGGCGAGCATAGGCTTATCACTAACACCGTGACATCTGACTAGGTGGTAGGGCTTCTCGCCCGGATTGGTACCACCGCCTTACCTATTCCAGCCGCCACAACGTCAATGCTTGCCGTTGACGTGTTCCGGTTTGGAGGATAAGGTAGCCGGTAAACTTACTTTTGCTCTAGGTCTAATATCCCGGCCTAAGGTTGGCAAAGCACCATCACCGTATTTGGTGACTCTAGGCAGCTTGAATTTCTCACCATCAGGAAATCCGTCTGCTTGTTTGCCTTCCAATGTTATAAAAAAATATAAATGTTGCGTTGCCAACGAACACTGAGGTTGTTACCAAGAATAGACAATACAAATCTTGTCAAATTAATGTAATACTTTTGTGCTTAGTCTTATATCTCTATCATTATCATATAATTTATTCCAAATACATATAAGTAATTGTTAAGCATTGAGCTGTGATGATGATATCGCCCGCTGATGGTGGTCTAGTAATTTAGTCAGCTATGCGGTAGAGTGCTTATTTCTTTGCTTGTCATTGTCGTGCTTCGTGTTGAATAATATGCGCATCAGTAACACCTACGGTGTATACAGGCAACAGTTGTCTTTTACTAAGAGAGCCGTTTGTTCGCTATCTTCCAACATAAAAAACTTGTAACATAGCCTTTAAATTGTACGTCGGCATGTAGCAAAGCAACCAAAAGAACTTGGATCCTTACACTGTATCATATTGAGATCACTACATCATAAGCACCAAAAGAATATTTTTACGCAGTCTCTACATCTTCACTTAAGCAATAATATACTCTACGATGAGTGCTTTAAGCTTCATATTCCATTATAGACAATCTGGTGGCGTGTTCAAAACATAATCAAAGCTCAGTTGGAAAACATAGCTTAGTGTCTTGAGAAAAGGGTTTAAAGTAACTTACTACTTCTCGCCGCTTCTTTTCATTCGCCATAGTAGAATATTATTCTTGCTAATCCTTAAGATATCTTTCGTGATAGTTGGGTAATATTGAGACATAATATATCTTGGTGCGGTGGAAAAGTGCAGTTTTGTTAGAAAATTAAACTGCCTTAAGTACAGATTGGCAATACGTGTGTTTTATATGACACTTTATATGGCAATAGCTATGTTTTAGGGGTAGGGATGCAAAAAAAACATAAAGTATTGAAAGAATAAGTTACGATATTATACATTGCTCACTTATGTCGCTAGCAGAGTCACTAGGATTAGGTGTTGTAAAAAGTAGCTCGGAATGTTCCAATCGCAATACTTAGTCCTTCTGTTATATTGTACTAACAATGCCAGAAACTAGCTAGTTAGGTTAGTTAATCTGTGTAGCATAGAACATGTGTGTCTGTCTGTCTGCATCTTGCAAGAGGCAAACATAGGTTAAATGGGTACAACAATACCACTGGTGGAACATTCCACCAGTGGTATTGTTCCAGCAACTTGCCCGGGTAAAGATTCAAAGCCTTACCTAAACCTGACGCCATAACCATGGGGAGGCTGACTTTCATATTAGCCCTAACACCCCAGTCCGCGACAGCGAAACACCTGTAAGCATCCGTAAGCCACAGGGGCTTGTAATGAGGAGAACCGTGTGCTTGTTAGTTGTCTTATTCCGTAAAAAATGGAAAGGTATTCCTGCCCCAGGTTGTCATAAAATTTAGGCCTTAGGTCGATAGGCAACGTAAAATAAATTGAAAAGTAAAAAAAAACAAATGAGTTATAAGTTTTATTAAAAAGTGAAAAGTGTGAAATATAATCTGTGCCACTTTATGAATTATCTTAATCACTAAGTGCGCCATTAATCAATAGTTTCTATATCGCGGCTGAATATTAAAAATTAACCCTACAAATGCATGACAAGAAACGCTTATTATCTCGAAGGAACACGTGCAAAGCGTTTTCAATTAACCTCTGTAATTAAAAAGTAAAAAAATATAGTATTAGACCTGCGATTAATTTATGCCAATCGATAATGTTCATTATAAAATTCTATTTGATTAAATCGGTTTATGTTGAGGAACCGATAAAGACTGTTTTATCACAGTACACACTTTTGCTTATACTTGTTTTTGTTTATGAGAAAGTTGGCGAAAATTTTGTCTGTACACTTTCCATCCTTTACACTTGGTGAAACTCCATTTGTAGTTATAAACATTAAGAATCAATTCATCATTTTTATTAAATAGTAGCTGAACCGGCGAACATTGTATCGCTTGAAATTAATAGCTACTAACAGTTTGTCTGGATTAACGTCGTTTCCTGCAATTTTCCTGGTTTTTCTCTTCGTGAGAACCTTCTCCTTACGATAGCCAGCACAATAAAAAAGATTCAGCAAAATTGGTCCATCTATTCAAGCGTGATGCGATAAAAATTGGGATTAATTTTTATATCTAGGGATAACACTTGTTTTGTTAATATATTTACTTTTTCAGAATTGTCCCGACGATTTGGATTGTGCTTGTTGTTCTTCATTGTTGTTTTTATTATTTTGGCTATTGCTTGTTCTTGTATCTTCACGACTGAATCCCTGAAGTGATAAGCAGAGATACTACCAGGTACACCCACGTTTAGCTGAAGAAAGTAAGTCCTACAATGTGATAGATAGCAAGCCTGTCGCTAACGGGACACATTCCCAATTCCTGACATTTTTGTTTTTTTTTATTATAAAATTGAAAAAACACATGAGGTCGATTTCATACAGTCAAGTATAACGACGGACCACTAGATCATAATGCGGATAATCTTAAATATCAGAAGCTATTGTTTATGTCTTATTATTGTTATTATTTCAGCATGTATTAAGTTTAAAAAAAATGTTAACTTAGTTTCACATGTTCTAGCATTCGCATATGAACACCATAACCGTAAGCCTAATTTGCTATTTTTTTTAATTCGAATGGTATATATATAAATATTCTTCTATTCTATAGGTGGTCAGAAATATTATAGGTTTAAAATAACCTAATTTGTCTTGACCGCCACTTTGGTTAAAAGGTTAGCGATCACATCTAACGCCACAGTTTTTGGAGAGCTTTGGGTTCGATTTCGTAAAGGGTAAATGCATTTGTGTGTTAATGTCGATCGTATGGGTGTTTCATTCAACATTTATATATGTTTTTTTCATAATCGTATAATCATATACTTAATTTTTACACTCTATATTTTGAAGTATAGGTATATCTGTGGTATAAATATAAGAATAGTACCCGAAGTTATCCGTCGCAATGTTAGTCACACCTTTTGAAATAGGTAATAAAACGTTGTAAAATTCAAAGCCGTCAGTTTGTTTTCAAAAGCATTCCGTATGTGTATGAGAGCAAACTGAAGGCTTTATAGCAAAAAATATGCCAAGAATGTCCTTTTCACAACCGTTTAATAAAATATTATTATGCGACGTTCCAACTAACAAGAATTAAATATGTCGTCTGTGGTATGTTTTAATAAATCTGCGAGATTTAATATTTTTGTAAGAGACGCTTGTGTTCGAAAACAATGATCATGGTAATTTCGACCGTAACACCGATATAGTTAAGACGTTATTAGAGGAAACCTTATCAAACTTAATTAGCTTTCTAAGTACGTGCCCAGTTTTTACATTAAAGCAAAAGCCACACTGTGCGTGTCTTGTATAGTTTTTTTTGTTGAATTTAAACATGATGTATTTCATAATACAGAGACAATTTATTGATTTTTCTGATTAATAAATAATAAATATCCTGGATAACACAAATCTAGCGGCATCACTACATAGCATAAAACAAAGTCGCTTCCTCTGTCCCTATGTCCCTTTGAATGCTTAAATCTTTAAACTACGCAACGGATTATGATGCGTTTTTTTTATAGATAAAGCGATGGAAGAGGAAGCTTTATATGTATATTTTATACCCGTGCGAAGGCAGGTTAGTAGTAAACAAATTTAATGATTGGGTCGAAAGAATATTAGTCATCGACACTGACACATAGAAATAAGTAAATATGATTGGTAACCAGATAAACATAAATGATTATGACAGTTAAAATTTGTAACATTTTAATTATTTGTATGGATACTTACAATCCCGTATAAATAGATGAAAATGTTAATAATACGCGACGATTTAAGTTTTATAATTGAAACCAAACTTATTATGAAATCTAAATTGACTAACTATATTCAAATATTATAAAAATTATAACTAGTCAAACGAAAAATTACATGACCTTAAACTAATTGAATCAAGAGTGAGTCTAAATCTAGAAACAGCCGACAACACTTACTATAGATTGAGATCTTGAATCGTTCCTTTACCTCTAATTTTGGTTCATTGTGGCTTAAGAAGGCAAGAGCCAAGCAATTAATGTAGACCGCTACCTATTGTATTTGCTAGTCATACACAAAAAGTGTAACTAGGTCTAACATAACATAAGATATAATATAATGATATAGGTAGAACAGAAGATATAATTTATACAGAGATCGTGGTACGAGGTAGCGATTTCTTGTGCTTCAAGTATCCTTGTTGGGCTAATGTTAAACACGCTAATGTGATTTTAAAGCGTCCAGTATGATTGTGGCCTAACTGCGCAAACTAAGGGCCACACAGTCGAAACAAAGCTGAACAATCGGCGTTCATTGGTCGTAAAGATAATGTTAATTATATTCGCTATGCCGTGATTCAGTGCTCGATTTAGTATTTTTGTGAATAAGCGTATGACCTAACTCGGTGACGTCATCAAATATATCTTCATGGTAATTCTCCAATTTGTTCTAATTTGTTTTGTTAAGAACATCCATTATAAGCCGCTTATGAAAAGTTAAGATGGTAACAGTGCGTTGGCGATAAGAGGCTTGTTAAATGTCTTGTCTTTTTTTATCTACTACTACTAGATATTATTATCTACTTTAACATACATACATACATATCTTCACGCCAAGTCCCTTACAGGGTAGGCAGAGAGTATCGAGTGCCAGACCTCACGATCTTGACAAACCTTTCTTGCTTCCTTCACATTCATTACCCTTTTCATAAAAACACGCCGGTTTCGGAGACTCTTGACACCACCCTCGGATAATATCCGATTGAGCTGATCGTGAAATGTCAGCCTTGGTCTCCCCGGGTACCTACATCCATCCACATTCGCATTGTATATCTGCTTTGTCAATCTTTCATCTGTCTTTCTTTTTACATGACCGAACCAGCGGAACATGCCCTTTCGCATTTTAACACCAACACTTTCTTTTAATCCCACTCTTTCTCGGATCTTACTGTTGTCTACTTTAACCTCTAGAACCCAATAGCATGTAAGTGTTATCGTTGTAGTAACAAATGGTTGTGTTGTTTATATCGTTAACGTGGCCGAGATTAAACTGAAATATAAGTAAATTAAGTTTCTCAGTACCGTGAATTTTATACACTTTATAATATTTTTTAATTTCACGCACAAATAAATATTAATTGAAGGTTATAGGTAGTGTGCAGCGATATTATTATTTTTCGTTATTGTTACATCGGGTGTGATTTTATAGCGTAAGAACAGTTTAAGCTAGACGCGCCGTAATATTTTGTTTAAATTTATTGAAACATTTAATTTTTCACCTTAACTGTTATATACTCGTATGTAAAAACGAAATCACTACCACAATTTTCAGATGATTGCGATAGATATTTGTTTCGTCAGTTATATTTTTATCTTTTGCTTAATTTCTGTCACCATAACGTCAATGCTTGTCAATAACGGGTTCCAGTCTGGAGGGTTGGTTATTTGGTAAACAAACATCCATAAAGGCACTGTCTCTTTTTCTGTGTAGTATATTATCTTTTAATATCTCTTTAGGCGACGTATATTTTTTTTGCCACAACGTTTCTTTTGTTGTGAGCTTGTCATGTAAAACAGCGTTCAGAGCAGATATGATCGGTTATGTGAGCCCGGTTGGCGATGGGCTAGCCACCTATCACATTGTGGAGCGTAGTGTCTTCGGCTAGTAGTGGGTGCTTGGGTTGTGCATACCTTGTCGGTTTTGCGAACTGGAAGATACTGACTGTTATATAATAGTTGCAGATGAAATTCACAATTTGTTTAAAAACGGCCATGTTTCTTCATTAAAACATTTTATTTAATTTGTCAACTGTTTATCCGGATGGAATCTTTTAAGTTGATTTTACCGATTATAGCAGGTTGCCGATAGAGCTGAAAATTGAAGTTTAAATAGGACGATATCATTACCAAATAGAGCTGATGTCATGTATTGGTATTGAAAAAAAATAAACCCTCTGAATTTTTTTTGCCGGATCTCCTCAGTGTGTGGCCGCGATTCCGATCCGGTGGTAGTTTGTAAAAATGTCGACGTGTACGAGTACAACTTGTACGGTCCACGTGAATAAAGTTTTTTCTGATTCTGATCTATCTAAAGGGTGGCCATATTTGGATCTATACTTGTCATCGACCACGTTTGGCGGAATTCTATTTTATACACACAGTAAACTCTTGTACTTTTCCACAATAGATCTCAAGTTAGTTTATAAAGCCCTGATGATGCTGTGAAAAATTGGGGGGTGGGTTTGCCACTTATTACATTGAGGAACTAAGTGACTTTGGCTAGTCGTGGGTGCCCTGATTGATTAATACTATTAATACTTAAGTATTGTAAAACGGGACAGCCATCAGTTATCTCATTTTGTGTCTTTTTCTAATCCTAACGTGACAGAAAATATTTGTATTAAAATCACGATGCGGCTATCAAATAAACATTGTAATACAATGCACAAGCGGCACCAGTGACACGCTGACAATCTTA